>NNCF01140907.1:11266-22394 GCA_002313205.1 Laupala kohalensis
CTTGATCGGAATTGATGGGATGGTCCCTTGCTTGCTTCCGGAGAGTAAATTAGTTTATTGTCCTCCACGTGGTCACACAACTCAGTTTGTACTGTTTTTTGAGAATAAATTCATTATTAGCAATCGTGTAAAAATGTTATTACGATTCTCGCCGCCATTTCAATGTCCCTTCCACAGAGAGATCGGCATTTCTCACCACCGCATCGTTTTTTCATTGAATGTTTTACGGAGAAGTCAAAATTATAAATAATTGGTTATGACATTCGACTGCAGTTGATGCATGAGGATTACATGATACGTCGCAATAGAAGAATAATTTGAAATAAAATTGAAAATAAAATTCTTTCTTTGGTTTTCGATCGATGGAAAGTGAACGTGAAGAAGTATCGCAATCAAATTTTCA
The DNA here is from genome assembly GCA_002313205.1 of Laupala kohalensis. NCBI lineage: Eukaryota > Metazoa > Arthropoda > Insecta > Orthoptera > Trigonidiidae > Laupala > Laupala kohalensis. The sequence goes on from NNCF01140907.1 coordinate 11,670, forward strand.
TGCGAATGGCTAATTACGAATTCTTATCTCTTTCCGTAAGTGTCTTATGTGACTCGTTCCTCAACCCAGAAGGAAAAAAAATTGAAATGAGTATTATATTTTGAGAGGATGTTTTTTTTAATGTAGGCTCACACAGAAGACACTTTTTCAAAACTCGATTTTAGAGGGGAAAATTTGGGATAAAACTAATTTTTCAATTTTTAATCATACGCTCCTTACTCACAATACAATGGAAATATCATACCTGGTTTTGTATTAAAACGTTGTCAAATCAAATACCTAAAAATCATTTCTGGAATACGAAACTTCCTTTTAAAAAGGTAAAAATGCTCGGTGCGTTTTCTAGGTTGACTGGATCATTCAAAAACGGAGAGAAAAATACTGGAGATAAGAAGATAACTTGTGGTAGGATGTTGCTATTCTATTGTAGAGTCTCACTAAGTAAGGATTTTTTGACGTTCCGATTTCGAAGGGGCGATTTTGAGTAGCACGTTTCCTCCACTTTCGCTCGAGAACTATTTAAGAGATCATTGCGGCTTTTGTCTGCACTATACAATAACGAAGCGCATACCGCGTCATAACACGCGCACGAAGCCAGGCTGGGTCAGCTAATTATGTTTATCATATTTTATAAATCCTGACTGTTGAAATTTCAGTAATTCCAGAAAGTGTGTGGGCAATATACATAAGCTGCAGTACAGTTGAAAGACGTGTAAGGGTAAAAAGAAATTTGATCTACAATTTTCTAAAAACTTTTGGGCGCGTGGAAGTTTCATAATCTATTTTTCAGTTACCAAGAACTCACAAAACTTTCTTATCGATTTTCTGCTCGATTGCGATGTGTGTGTATCCGTTGGACATTCTGGTGGGGAGACTGCACGAGGCTCTACCAGTGGCTTACTGGAACCAAGATGGCAACGCCGGTGAATGAAGACTTCCTAATGTCCTCACGACATGGAAATGAGGTGATATGATGGTGAGTGAATGTTGTGGTGGAATGATAGGCCGGACAGGGTTCGAACCAGTGCCACCAGAGGTAGAAGGCGAGTGTGCGACGACTCACGCACGGGTCGATTGCGATGCGATAGTACCTATGTGATAAGGGGGAGATAAGATAGAGAGTTTCGGCCGGAAAAAGACAAAGCACTTTCCTCACCTCTTGTTACTAGGATCACAATTAAAAAATTAATATTCTCAATTATTTCACAAATTACAAAATAAATATTTCGTACTCCGAATACATAATTTTACATACATAGTTCAGAATCAATAACTTTATGAATGTGTGAGAATCAATAACTTTATGAAGATTGATAAAATTACTAATTCTTTACTAGGTATGTAAAATTATGTATTCGGAGTACGTAAGAATTTTTTGGTGATTTGTGGGATAATTTTTTGTAATTTTTGTATCTTCCATTTCTTTGTTTCTTTCTTATTTTCTTTATAAAATTTCTGCATAGTTGGTGTGTATTTTCATATATACATTTTATTGTAGCGTAGCAGTAGCTACATAGTGACATTAACTTAATATCGCCAAGGCCTCTCCGACAGACTTCTCCCTTGGCAGACGACCTGGTTGATTATGAAACCTACCAACAAAAGTTACTGTCTGAAGAACCAGAACATATTCTGCTTTTCGCTTCTCTCCTAGTGGCATATTCTGCTGTACTCTTCGCTCCGTGTTCTCGTACGGGTGATCAGCACCCACGTACATGCCAGCGTTTCATTCAGTGCTAAAACTTTATACTCGTCGAATTCTTATTCGAGCCAAAGCGCTCAAGCATTTAAATTCAGTGATTCCCTCATATTGGATGAACTCTGAGTATTTCTACATGCGAGTAATCTATACTGATCTACGCTTTATCAGGAACTGATTTAATTGTCCAATTTCAACTACAAGACATTCGACTAATGACCACGCATTATTTGATGTAACTCATTATGTATGTTTTCTTGTCTCAGCTCACCACACATGAAATATCCTGTGCTTTTGTTTTACCCTCCCTTATCTTTTATATTTTGTGGGGAATTCATTAATTAGAACACTGAAGCTCGTCGCGTTTAAGGATTGATACCAATCAAGTAATTACAAAGATGATCAACTCCCCCACAATAGTACTGGCAGACCCGACAGACGATGTCCTCTCGGTCCAAATTTCAATAAATTTTTTTGTGGTCGTTTTGTGAATTTGTGATAAGCTATTTTAAATTTGTAAACAAAATAAGGAATGAGAATGAGAAAAAAAAACTATTTCTGAGTTATCATTGTTTCTATTAACGATTGTTGCCATGGATATTCAATTTGAGGAGGAGTACATTCAGAAATACGCCAATGGGAAATTGTTCAAGCGAAATTAATTCTATCGGCAGTACACAGCTGAAATGGAAATGTGTGATGTGCCTGGAATGGTATCGACTTGGAATCAATCAAATATGTCATTCCTATCGTCAGTTATGATCGAGAGTGTATACAAAAATTATGATTTTTGCTGTTTGTCCGAATTTTCCGTCTCTCCTTTGTAATTGTCCCGATTTTTTCCCCTGAAAACTTTTCCAGGACCATAACGAACAAAACGAAAGAACAAAACAGAATTACGCATATGTTGGAATCGTGAATTATGGTCATGAGTTCATACAAAAATCCCATAGAAAAAAAAGCACAGTTTTTCCCGAATATTCCAATTTTCCGTGCAAATTTACCAATTTTTCTTTCCCTAAAAACCTGATTCAGACTATAACGAACATTTTTTTAATTAGACAAATCTGTCCAATAGCCTTCTCCTCAATTTATGCGCTTTGAGACCTACGAACAGCATTTTAAATTTTTATTTATATAATAATAATAATAAATTTTAATAAATTTATTGTCAAAAAACAGTACAAACTGCGTGTGACCACGTGGAGGACAATAAACTAATTTACTCTCCGGAAGCAANTTTTTGCATAAGTTCCTAGATAAGATAAAAAGTTAGCTGCGAGTTATAATACATATGTCAATATGTTTGTAATTTTACGCATAAATTTACATGTACAAGTTATTATCGAACTATAGATTATTCTGAGTATAGTGTTTAAAAATCATAAGAGTTGAAAAAACTACTAAATTCACGATTTATTGTTACAATAAACACGCCCCTAGACAAAGCCTAGAGAACCTGTATAAGAAATCCGCCTCTACCCGAAGGAAAACCGAAGCAAAACACGCGCCAGGAAGGGGCGATATAGATATACATCGAAAGGTTGGCAAGTTCAAAGAGAATTTTAATTTTTAATAGTTAACCCCAAGGAATTACAGTAATATAATAATTTATTCTCTTCATTCTTCAATGCTTTCGAACCTTAATTGTAGCGACGGGATAGTGGTAATCGCTTTGCGGTTCCTCGGTCAATCGCGCAATTAGTGAAAGGGGATTCGAAGAACTCGCACGTTGGTGATGACAGGCATCTTGGTGATCAAGAGACGCTGGTGACAGGTCGCACAGCGATAACTCAAGAATGGAAGCATATTGGCTGCTGCTGCTGCTTTCTACCTTACTGCTCCTGAGACGCGCCGTTAATTCTACTCCCTTGAATTCTGAGGTCATGCAAAATACGGTGCAACATTTTCTCTTCCATCGAAAGTAAAACACAATCAGAATCTCAGACCCATTTTTAGGACCTGAATGGTTTTAATTTAGAAAGGAAAATTATGTCGAATCTATATTTATGAATACGAACACAAACTACTCCATTGAAATAAATTGCATTTTCGCAGAAATTTCATTACCAACGTGGGATTGCCAACCTGTTCATTCCGCTCGTATCTCGCAGCGCACACGTTCAATGTATCTAAAAAAATATGTTATTATTTCCAAATTGAGAAAAGGAAGGGAATAATAATAATGAAATAAAACAAGATTTTGCGTTTCGATTGAATTCCGTTTTCCATTAGGTGAGACAGTAGAGCAGATTAAATTTTTGTTTGTATTTATTCGGGTAATGAATTCAGACAGCGGACCAAAGATTGGTAATAATTTACTTCAAAATGTAAATACGTTGGAAGTGTGTTTTGCGCGTTGGGCTCTCGCAATATTCATCTGGAGGAGAACGTGTGGTTTTTGCGCGGAACGAAGGCTGTCCTTGTGCCCCGCCCTATGGAGGTCTACAGGTGGGTGGCGGTGGTTGCGTATCGACCCGCCGACGTACGTCTGCCCTCCTTCCCCTTCCCCTTGCAACGGGGTCGTGCTACTGCCCTTCCGTCCGTCCGTCGCTGCACCGTCGTTCCACACGCACAACGAAGCGTACGCACCCGATCCAGAGTGGTGGGGGAAAGAGGATTGCTCCCAATCGAATTCCTACCTCGCACACGTTACGACGAGTGAGCAGCTCTCGGGGTCGCGGCGCCGCGTCGCCGCTCGCACGACTCGAAAACTGGATCCGCTCCGGAGGAGCGAAAATACAAACACGGATCAAAGCGAAAGGTTTAATCGGGTGGAAAACTCTGCAAAGTATTACTTAGACAACTTATTTCTTCCGTGTTCCCTACACATGGATATGTGAAAGATGATAACTTTCGGTCACACGAAAATGGCGACGAGCCGGGAATCGAACCCCGGACTCCCACGGGTATTAACCACTACACCACTCTTCCATCGGGACCTCCAAANCCAGACCTAATGTGGGAGTCCCGGGTTCGATTCCCGGCTCGTCGCCATTTTCGTGTGATCGAAAGTTTCCCTCCACTGCTCCACTAAATTCCACTCACCGAAAGAATGTAAGAAGTGGACTATGAAATTGGGAAATGGCCTGAACCTCTAAAATCTCCTTCAAACTATCCAATGACCGTTAGATCAAGAAATTGAAATTTAGTTGACAAAATGTAACACTATAGTTCGATAATATGTAAATTTACAAACATATTTGCGTTAAATTACAAACATATTGACATTATATATGTATTATAACTCGCAGCTAACTTTTTATCTCATCTAGGAACTTATGCTGAATTTTTTTGAATCCGCCTCTGCCTTAGGGTACTTGATCGGAATTGATGGAATACGTCCCTTGCTTGCTTCCGGAGAGTAAATTAGTTTATTGTTCTCCACGTGGTCATACGCAGTTTGTACTGTTTTTTGACAATAAATTTATTATTATTATTATTAAGCAACAAAGGAACTTCTAAAAAGTGGTTTTGGGACTTAGAAGTAATTAAGTAATAATGAGCAAATCTTGAAACTGGGCGCTTTCCTTGTTCACTCACAGCATTCTATGTACATGCTCTCCACGAATACTATTCCTATTTTTTTTTTTTTACAAAGGCAACTAAACATTGCATAATGTTACATTCTTTCAGAAGAACGTGATCATGAAGTGCTCCTTTTTTTGTGCGAGAATAATAAAACAATTTTATCAATTTACTTCTCAAACATTCATACAAGTTTTCTGAAACGCGCAACCCATTCATAGTAGATCTCGGTATCTACGCGAGACCAGATGCTCAGCACACAAAACACGGTAATGCTTAATATCAAAACATACTTAATAAAGTGAGGATAGGTTGAATTCTCGGAAAACTTAGCTGAATGTCATATTAAAACTTCAATATCAGCTATTGAAGCACAACGGAGACAGTGCCGAAAAATGATGTCCCTTCTTTCGCATACGTCCTAACTGTGATCCTCAACGATGAACTCAATGTCTTATGCGGGATTAAAGTAGAATCTTATTTTTAACGTTCGTTAAATATCAACCAACGATCTTTCGCCAGAAAATCCGTTAAAAGATTATGCATTAAGTAAAAATGTATTGATGAATAAAATTTAAAAAATTCTCATAACAATTTGCATCACCCAAAACAACTTTTAAAAGATCCTTAAGATGAATTCACAAACATGAAATTAAAGAAGCACCCATTTAATATCATAGATATTAAAAGCCTTATTAATTACAAAGTAATGAAAGGGCAAAATTGCTTTAATGACTTCTCTTTCGATGTTTCAAAGCAGCCACCATGCCGATGGCATTTAATTACGCTCGCAGTCACGTACATAATTAACACTGTATCAACATCAATCACATCCCATCATGTACAAATTTCATACACTATCAACACAGTCCGTTCCTGCAATATTGAATCCCCAACCTGTTGCTGGAAGGAGGTTACTTTATGAGCAAAAGCTAAAAAAAACTCCTAAAACGCAAACCTAGTTGTTATGTAGGCCTATCTTAAACATTTCACTTCAATATTTGTAATAAATCATCACTCTCTTAACCTTTCCCTCAAATTAACGAAGTTCATTCATTATGTTATTGTCTAACGAGCGTAAATCGCGACTTGGGAAATTGTCTTCGTACGACTGTAGCACTCCCTAAGAGTCATGGATTGTCAAAATAAGAATCCGCAATATTCAGCCAAATCCCAGAAAAAAACAATCATCTTTTCATCTCAATTGATACATTTCACAAGAAACCCTGTTCTTAAATCGATAGCACGCTTACCCTCCACGTAAAGATTTGGGGTTCTGTTCTCCGTTTTTGCTAATGTTTTTTAGTTAGTAAAGTATTTTGAATTAAATTAATTATTAAAGAACATTGTAAATAAAACAATTTTAATATTCATTTTAATTAAATAATATTAATTTAATATTGTTTTTAATTTTTATTTATTTATTTTTTACTGTTTTATATTAGAACTGGAACTTGTAAAATAAATCCTACTGCCGTTAAAATTCCATTTTCTTTGGTTTACTGAAGCAATAACTTCAACTAATTACCTTCAAGTGGCCAGTAGTATAATAATCCCTAACAGTCATACATAAAATCCTAAAACGACGTATCAGTGGATTCTTTCACTTTGTAGAGATTGCAATTTATTCGATTAATTATCTGGCGGTCTAGAGTCAGTCTTTTTATAAATTGCCAGAAAGTGTTCAGCCAGATAACAAATAAGTAGTCCGTTTTATAAACTGGCGGCGAAAACAAGGCACTTTATAAAGAGGTAGAAAATTCTCAGCCACTTAATAGAATAATATCACGGCTCAAACGATACTCAGAAGTGATTACTTTGGATAGTTGAGTACCACTATTTAATTTCATCGATAAAAAACGAAGACTTTTTAAGCAAACTTCTACAATAACTCTGGAAAACTTAAATTTTAAAAAATGATAGGATTTTTTGATGATCAGTTCTATAACGTCTTTAGCTTTATTCTTTATCCAGATGCACTAATTTGAATCGCTAGCAACGAACTAGCGCACCTAACGATGTCTCACATTAGAGGAAAAATGAAATGTTTGATTTACATTTTAAGTGTTTATCACACAAATTGTTTCCTAAATCGTGAGTTATGGTCCTGAATACATACAGAAATCCCACAGAAAAAACATTTCCAGTGGGACGAACAGCATTTAGTTTCTATTTATATAGATAATTAGAAGAGAATGCGTCAAACATCATTAGCACATACTACTAACCTTCGTTACCAAATGTTGCGCAAATAGTCAACACACCCCACAATCTCAACGTTCATCAGAGCTTTACTCGCTCTGAAATTTCCCATACTGATTCCGCCCCGCCATCATAGTCCTGGCTTGCACAGGCGACAAGTACGCCGTGCTCTGATGCCCGTTCGTGCTCACTTTGGCATCCCAATGCTACAGCTACCTCTCGACCATTTAACATGGATTGCCCCTCCCCCACCAATGATGGATGCAACCCCGTCGTACATAACGATATAACGGGAAGTCTACGTTGCCCTGCTTCAGGCGGGGCACGCAAATTCCATCAGTGCTGCGGGTTAGCAATAGTAAATTTAAAATATACAAATATGAGCTAAATACGTTGTGTCAATTTCGTCTTCTCTCTACGCTACAATAAATAATTTTTTGTAGGTTTTGTGGATTAATTTTTGTAGACGACAAAGTCACAGGAGAGCATGTTTGGATAAAATAATTCATACCAAGATTTTAGAAAAAAATAAAATGCTCGAACCAATACTATGTAAATCGATTTATTTTTGAAGAGAAACTTAAATATTTGCTGGTGTGATCAATTAATCTTTCTGAAATTTTATTTTATTTCATTTACTTATTTTTTTGAAAAATGTGCTCATGATTACACTAATTCATACAACACGAAATACTGATATAGACAGAACCAAATTCAAGTAGCCGAAACCTTGTTAGCCCGTTCCATAGAAATGTCTCGAGAATCGGGATCGTCCTGTATTATCCCTCACAAACCCACCCTGTTCACCCCACGCAAACTCAGACTGTCGTATTATCAGGTCTCACATATGTAAATTCTACAACAGCGTTAATGTCAAGTGGAAAATAACCCTTTAACCGAAGTCGACATTCCACCCTGCGGCATCCGTTACATGCAGCTGACTAGTCCGGAAGGGGAGATCAACTTTCACATAATAAATAAGTTTATTGTCAAAAAAAACAGTACAAACTGCATATGATCACGTGGAGGACAATAAACTAATTTACTCTCCAGAAGCAAGCAAGGGATGTATTCCATCAATCCCGATCAAGGGCCCTAAGGCAGAGGCTAAGGATTCAAATTTTTTTTGCATAAGTTCCTAGATAAGATAAAAAGTTAGCTGCGAGTTATAAAACTAATAGAATGTCAATATGTTTGTAATTTAACGCAAAAATTACATGTACAAGTTATTATCGAACTATAGATTATTCTGAGTATAGTGTTTAAAAATCATAAGAGTTGGAAAAAACCCACTAAATTCACGATTTATTGTTACAATAAACACACCCCTAGACAAAGCCTAGATAACCTGTATGATAAATCCACCTCTAACAGAAGGAAAAACGGAGAAAAACCCGGGGCTACAGAATTTATGTATACAACCGTGCCAATGTTGAGTACACATAAAACTAAATTAATATGAGCCATAAGACAACACAATCATGCAAGAAAATAGTTTTTGAAATTGTTATAAGTTGTTTAAAAAGTACTACAGCAATGGCGTGATAAAGTACAAGACGAATTTAACTTTTNACGGATTTAACTTTTATTAAAATCAATAAATTCTTTTACGGTGTAGAAGCACTGGTGCAGGAGGTAGTTTTTAACCGCTGATTTGAAGATATTCAATTTCATAATGTCTTTTCATACGATTTTCATACGATTATACGACTCCAGACTATGGCAACAGCTAATATGTTAAACACGACAAACAAATTTTCCTCCATAAATTGAGTTTCCGATCATTTTATACGCAGTTTTAATTAAATTGTTGTAGATAATCTCTACCACAGTGTTACTGGCTAAATGTATCGAATTATAATAAGCAACTAAAAGCATCGTCAATGATCCGTTCGAATCGGTCAATTCAAAAACGAACGAAAACAAAGGCAATAATTTTCGTATAAACCAATATTATTCATATTAATTCATTGTTTTTAGACACTCCAAAATACATAACCTAAAACACATTTCACAGGGAACTGGCAGAACAACGCGGCGTTTCCCTGAATTTTAAAAGAAACTTAAAACAATCATTATTGGGTGTAAAAAAAATTAAAACAAAAATTAAATAAAATTGTTTTTTGCATTGCTAAACAAACATACAGAAAATAACACGAACGGTCGAAACAAAATTGCTTCTGGAAATTGATATATTTTATCAATATTTTATCAGTGAGTATTATAAAACACCCGTCTAGAGCTCTGGATATTTTTAGATCATTTTGTCCGACGTTGCGCGGATTTCTTATATAATATTCTTAATCCATATATTAATATCTATATTTCTCTACTTTAGTGATATTAAACTTTCACTTTTGTTAATTTAAAAAGTTATATACAGCGAAGAAAACCTTCACAAATACTTACAATCTTCAGTATTTATGCAAAAGCAAAAGTATGTAATTACGAGCTATTTCAAAGTCCAGGTAGAAGGAAAATACATTTCAAACAGATAAAGGCTTAATAAACAAAGTGCATAGTTGTTTGAGATCTCGAAATCCTTTGGTTTCCATTTCATTTTTAGGCTTCATATAATTTTGCTTCTTCTACGATTCGGTCACTTCGTAGATCGTACGATACCTTTCAGTCAGGGGAAAATGGCGGCGAGCCGGGAATCGAACAAGGGATTCCTGCATTGATCGCAGGGATGTTACCACTATACGTGTATTGGCAGTATTGAGAGAAATTGCATCTCACAAAAGATATCACATAATGATTTCACAGATAAATTGGTTCCTTCAACAGCGGAATATTATGTAATAATTCAACTGGGTTGAAGCTGCGGATCCGGGGAAAAAAACGGTGTAAGATTTTCACAAAATTACTCCACGCTCGATACATTTCAAAAAAGATAATACCAATATAAATTAAATCAAAAAAATTTTGTAGACGTCTTATTTAATCAAATCAAATGTTTCAACAAAAGTCGACAATTAAAATTGGGCAGCACGGGGAGTAGGGACAAAACACGTGTCCTCTCCCTGTAATTTGTCCGTCGTGAAACGAAAATACAAGTAATCGTTTTCTCAGTGATAGGTCATCATTATATAACAAACATAATCGTTAATACCACATACGGCTAGTAATCTATATAAATAAAAATTAAATGCTGTTCGTTGGTAAGCGCATCACTTGACAGCAGCTGGACCGATTTCGTTTTTAAATACTCGTTATAGTGAGAATAAGGTTTTTAGGGAGGGAAAAGTATGAAAAATTGACCAGAAAATGGAAAAATTCAGGATTTTTTTTTTTGG
>NNCF01140907.1:28625-57703 GCA_002313205.1 Laupala kohalensis
GCCCTTGATCGGAATTGATGGAATACGTCCCTTGCTTGTTTCCGGAGAGTAAATTAGTTTATTGTCCTCCACGTGGTCACACGCAGTTTGTACTTTTTTTTGACAATAAATTTATTATTAAACCGGCTTTTAAAAAAACTGTTTCACTCGTTAAATAATTTTAGTGTTTGAAGACGGCCCAATTTCAGAAGAGTGGAGCAAACAAAGAGGGAAAAATTATCTCCATGTACTGTCGTGCTTATGTACTCTGCTAATAATCGTTCAAACCTTCTTTCACAGCTCATACCGGAAAACATATGTCGATACTACTTGGTGGACGGAAATGAAGTTCATGTTACGTTAGCCTTCGCTTTACGACACAAAATCGGCGTCGAAGAATTATTTACCCTTTTTGTGAATTTCACATTTTAAAAAGTGTGAATGAGTAATTTAGAGTCAGCAAGCAAGTAGCGAAGAAAATGTACGTTAATAGTTTAGTGAATGCTTCACATAAGATTCCCCAGCGTCGCCCCGCGAGGTGGACGCACACGCATTCCCCAAGCAAGTCGAGAACGTTTACGCCGAGCGTCACGAAAACGACGTCTGTTGGTGGACTTCGTGCAGAAGGGGACAACATTTGAAGGCGTGGTTGGGCGGACACCGCTTCGGGATTACGTCAGGAGGCATCTCTCCTCCCGTTTCGGCGGCTGACTCTCGCCAAGGAGGCGTCGGGAAGCTTTGCGTCACGGTATGATAAGTGCCTCGACCGTTTTGGGGTTATATTGAAAACTAAGGAAGACCCTGCTGCACATTGGGTAATCAAATTATTATGTTATGTAAATTTGTCTTTTTTATAGCCCATTCGAGGTTGAAAAAAAAGGCCCTCTTACAAGGAACTGCCATAAGAGATTTTCTAGATGAAAGAACCAAGAACAGTTAGATATGGTTTTCAAAACCCGAATCAATATTAAGTACACAAAATAATTGGTATTACGGATAATTACAAACATCTTAGGGGTACTAATGTTACAAAATATATTTAAAAAAATTTAAATGAAAATATTCTCACGTGACCAATTGAGGGTCGACATGCCACGTGGCGGATGTCAGATGAACAGCGGGTATTCATTCAATCAAGAACTTTATGTCTTGATGAAAGTTGTTAAAAGTATTGCAGAAATTTAATATCTCATTCTTATCGATGATTGTGAACGTATCATCGACATATCTGGCATATACTATGCATTTAAATTTCTTTAAGCATATATTTTCTGTGTCTCATTACCAGTTCACTTAGTAAGTTACAGAGGACACCTCCTATTGGTATACCTTTATTCTGTTTATAAATTTGATTATAATAAATATTACCACTTTTCGATTTAATAAAGTCCAGGATTCTTGTAATTTGTTCACAAGGTATTTTTATTTTTGACTAAAACTGAATGATCCACAGATAAAATGTGATTACTTTTATCAATTCATGTGGTATTGAAGGGTACATGTCAATGACATGCAGTGATACCATTTCATGACATTCCCGGATTTGAATGTTCTTTAATAGTTTTAACATATCTAAGCTATTCTTTACTGAATGATTTGTTCCTATTTCTGTTAAAGGTTTAAAAATATTGTTAAGAAATTTGGAAATATAAGTTGGACCATTCGAAGATGATATCACTAGTCTGGTTGGATGTCCTTCTTTATGAACTTTCACTACTCCATGGGCTAAGTTGATTTGGGCCCCACTTTGATATAATTGTTTAAACTGAAATGAAGATATTACGTCCATCGTTTGCCAATCTTTTAGAATTAGCTGTAATTCTTTTAAATTATTTTGTTTTTATCAATTTTGCTATATTTATCATTTTTAAACAAGTTTTCCTCAACCTTATGAATATAATCTAATTTGTTGATTATAACTGTTTTGTCACCTTTATCACTCTTAATGCATACTATATCTTTATTATTCTTTTAAAAAAATTTATCACATTAAGTTCCCGTTGTATCATTTTATCATTCTTGGATAAATCCTGTCTTGTTGAAATATACTTATATAATATATTGACATTATATATGTATTATAACTCGCAGCTAACTTTTTATCTTATCTAGGAACTTTTGCTGAATATTTTTGAATCCGCCTCTGCCTTAGAGCTCTTGATCGGAATTGATGGGATGGTCCCTTGCTTGCTTCCGGAGAGTAAATTAGTTTATTGTCCTCCACGTGGTCATACGCAGTNAACTCAGTTTGTACTGTTTTTTGAGAATAAATTTATATAATTTATATTGCTTAAGGACATTCTCAGTGCAGTTATTTATCCAGTATTCAAAATCTTTTATGTTTTCTGTTACAATCTTTTATTAATTGCATGGTTGAAATTATTACCTCTTCTAAGTGTATTACTAACTGCTTCAGGAATGTCCTTATGAGTAAAATTTACTACAGATTCTTTTCTATTATGGAGGTAAAGATTTCGGCATTTAATATTATCATTAATTTTATTATACGAATCTTTCTAGGGCTCTAATGACCTTTGATGTTGACGAGTCCTAAAGCCCCACCAAAAAAAAAACGAATCTTTCTTTAGCCTATTAAGTTTTCTCTTTAAATATTTGATATGTTTCAACAAAACAAAATTGTCACAAGTGTACTAGAATTAGGACACTACAAACTTGTGGTGTCACTAGTGAAGCCACAGTTGTTGACAAGGTGATTGAACTCGTCACCGATACGATTTTACAATATGAACTTGAAGCTTATTGTAAAGAAAAAAAAAATTTAATCTAAAATAGAAATCTGGAAAAGTACTGATAATTCACGTATGTAAATTATAACAGGCCTTATATTGTTTGGAATACAATTGAGATTTATTGTGAAATGAGACACATTATATGTAATATCCTCTAGATATTTATGTACTAATGTAACTTAATTTGTACATAAGAATAAGAATTCATAAATAAACTTAAATCACCAAAAAAGCAACTGCAACCTGTGTATGACCACGTGGGGGATAATAAATTAAGTTTAAAAGTGACTATTCCATTGATTGTCTTCTTACTGAATTATGTAAATGGGATATACGGTTGTTTATATTATAAACAATCACTTTCACTTAACTTCACTTCATTAACATTTATTGTAATGTTGCTGACGTTTTGACGCTGCTTAGCATCATCATCGGGGCTAGAAGTTAATTTATTATCCCCCACGTGGTCATACACAGGTTGCAGTTGCTTTTTTTACAATTAATTTTTTTTATTTATTCATTTACGAATTCTTATTCTTTTCTTCAACACTTTCTCCCTCATTTTCCTTTTGTTCATCCGGTCCACCAGTTACACCTGCGATATCCTTCACACTCAAACCGCTCGTTCGCGAACAAACGCACTCGTCTCATTCCCATAGCAATTTTCAATTTTACGAGTTCCAGTTTTTGTGTGGCGCTCTCCTCCCCATCAATTTGGAGTAAAAACTTTCTCACTTTAACTGCAAACCATTCCGTTAAGCCGATTGATTTACCTCCCCCATCATTTTGCCATCTCGTCTGTTTCTGTAGACTAGCAAAACACATCCTGTTCCTAAACAAGCTATTCTCCACCACTGGGTCACGAAGACAATAAATGAGAAAAATATTTGGCTGACAAGTTCACGAGGGTAATATTTATGGACTACTAAAACATGTTTATAGAATTTACCATAGAAATGGTATCTTGAAAGGAGTACAATATTTTCGCTATAATCAGAGGTGTTTATTTTCTAGAAAGTGAAATACTATTTAATGTTTCAGATCAAACATATCATACGTGGTCATATACAGTTTGTAACTCCTTTCTTGATGGTTTTTTTTTTTTTTTTTTTTTTTNATTGAGGTCATTAGAGCCCTTAAAACTTGTACATGTAGGGAAAATGCAGTTACGCACTAGGGAGAGCCAACATGACTCTCCCCGCGTGTGGGACTCGCCGAATGACTCAACCCTACCCACTAAAAACCCTCCTGATCTACAACACATCAAAACTCAAATCCCAACATATCTCAAAACTTTACTTAAATCATTTATTTAAAAAAAAGAAGAAGAGGAAAGAGGAAAATGGAAGATACCTTAGCCCTAAGAGCATCGGGATCGAAAAGAAGAAGAGGTGACCAAGGGAGGTCAGAAAAGAAAACAGAAGGAGCCTCGCACAAGTAAGTGGGAGTAAAGCAAGACTGAGCTCGGGGCCCCGTGTTTGCCAAACACGTACTTACTAGATGTAAATCCCCTGGGGGACTTGATGATAAAGTTTGATGTTTAAAGTTTTTATGTTTATCAAGCAACTTTATATTCCCAATTATGTAACAACTTATATAGTGATCTCGAACTCATTGTATTCATTCATGGTCTACAGGAATGTGTAGGCGCAAGTGACACAGTGAAAAGTCTTGTTCATGCGACTCCACTTGACTCAAATGAGGATCTCATTGCTTGAATATCCATAGCTGTTGCATGTGTGAAATACCTGCTGTCTTTTAAACACATACGCCAATTGCTCCACCGAAGCTGTCCAGCATGTATCACTGTTTCTAAACATTATTTTCTACTGTTATTGTAAACATTGTACTTGTCAAAAATCTCGAGGGTAGAGCGCTGAGTTGCTGGACGGATGGCCGGGGATCGATCCCCGGTGAGATGGGAATTTTTCATCACACTTCAACATCCAGACTGACTCCCAGGCCTACTCAGTCTGCTGTAAAATGAGTACCATGGCTATCCTGAGGTCGAACTGGTCAGAGCTTGAAGCTGACCACATCTCCTCCTCCTAGTGCCTAGATCAAGTAATTGCGGAGCTCTACCCCTTGGGCACCTGGAGGGTCTGTAGGGATAGTTCTCCCTCTCTCACCAAGAAACTGCCACATGCAGAGTAGCAGAGCGTGAGAGCAACAAGAAACATAGTTATTTGAATATAGTCATTTCCCCCTCTTTTTCTGAAAAAAAAAATGCTCAAAACTCTGTATTTGAAGTTTATGTCAGGAAAACTGCGCATTCAAAGTTTCCTGGGAGAATATGAGTGACGCAAACACAAGCAAAGCCAATAGAAGGAACCTTTATGCAGAGAAAACTGTAGAAATAATAAGAAATGGTGAACAATATCGTCATGGACAATCATCACTTTGATCATCGATCGACGATTCTAAATTCTGCTCAGACAAACGGAAATAAAGTAGAGGCATGAGAGTTCGAAGTCCGTGTGGATCTGGCAATGTCAAGAGAAGTTGAACTGCACCAGTTGGCTTTTCAATTTAAAATCCTCACAATTGTACTTACCAGAGCCAATTGTTTCACATGGAATTTTTAATAAGCATTTCCTTTCAGAAAGACATTAATAGACTCAACTACATTTATTTTTCTAAATTTTGTGTCCTAAAATAAGGGGGGCGACTATATTCGGGTGAATACGCTACTAAAATGTGGCTCCAAGATAAACATGAGTGCGTTCAATTACAGTCCAGTCCTACAATATTTTTTGTGGTTATTTCAAAGTTTTCAACACACTCATTCACACATTGCAAAAGTTTTTGAGGGTTTCCCACTAAAAATAAAAACGTAATAAACATGACAATAAGAATACCTTTTATACAATATTTAAATGAATAAGAGTAATCCACACTAATATATAAATGCATAACGCAGAAATGAGCCTGTCTGTTACTTGATCACGACTAAACCACTGAACCGATCGTGATAAAATTTGGTAAGGTTTGAATGACCAGGATGAACATCGGCTACTTTTTATTTAAAAAATCTGTGGTAAAAAATGATATAAATTGTTTTTTAAAATAAATGTTGATGTTGGGAAGCGATGGTCTCCAAGGCCAGCGCCACGACAGCTTGTGCAGCTGACAGCGCAAGGACTCTACGTAATAAAGAAACGCAAGAAACAAACACTCGAGTGACAAGGCAAATGATTTTTTTTTTTTTTTTTGTGGGGCTTTACGGCTCATGTCGACATCAAAGGTCATTGGAGCCCGAAAAACTTGTACAGGTAGCGAAAATGCAATTACGCACTAAGGAGAGTCAACATGACTCTCCGCGTGTGTGGGACTCATCGAATGATTCAACCCTACCCACTAAAAACCCTCCTGATCTACAACACACCAAAACATATCTCCCAACATACATAAAAACATCAAATGAGGGGGACACATGAGGGGGGAGCAAAGAATAAGGGGGACAAAAAATGAGAGGAATGAGGAAAATGAATGATACCCTAGCCTTAATAGCGTCAGGATCGAAAAGAATAAGAGGTGACCAAGGAAGGTCAGAAAAGAGAAAGGAAGGAGCCTAGCACAAGTAAGTGGAAGTAATGCCAGACTCAGCTCGGGGCCCCGTGTTCGCCAAATTTCAGAGTAAAATAAAAAGCTGGTGCCAAGACCTCAAAAAAACTGCTCTTGCATTTTAGAGTTGCCGCCTTCCTGTTGGCGAGCAGCTGTCAACATAGGATGTGTGTTCGTTGGTTGGCAATCCTTTAAGATTGAAAACCACATAAGTGTTGCCTGTTGCTTTGCATGCCAGAAATTTGGACATTCAGCAGCTAATTGTAGGCAAGGTGAAGTCATCTGCTTTAAGTGCCATGGGGCTCATGATTCCCGTCAATGCAGATTGGAAGAAACAGTAAATAGCTGCATAAATTGTGTTAGAAAAGATCTTAAAGTACACAACCATAACATGAATGGCAAAAACTGCCCTATATATGTTAAGGCCCTCGAAATCAAAACTGAAAGAACAAACTACAGCAATTGATTTTATTTTTAAGTTCTTTTTCTTTCTATTTATCCAAAATGCCTAATCTTGATACTGCTAATAGGGATGATCATTGTAAGTTTTGCCCCATACCTGACTATAACAATTTGTTCCACTTGACGGAATTAATCCACAATAATGGAGAAAATCTTAATTTAACGTTATCCAATGAGGGAGAATTTATATTAATGCTACTGAATATCAGAAGTCTTAATAAAAATTTAAATTCTGTAAGACTTCTCATTCCTTGTTTGATAAATAAAAACTGATATAATAGCATGCATGGAAACATGGGAACTAAAACATCCCTCTTTTCTAAATATTCCGGGTTATGATTTGCATTACAACAAAAGCTGTTTAAACTAATCTGATGGTGTCATGTTGTATATAAGGAAAGATATAAGGGCAAAAGTTGTCACGGTTTCATAAACCATCTAAAAGTTTTAAATGCTATAGTTAGAATTAATGATATTGAACAAATAAAAATAAGTGCTATGTATAGGAGTCATGAACCAAAGAGGAAAGAATTAATCGAGTGTACTAGATTCCTTCTTCAAGAAACCTCCAAAACAGAAAATCCATTTCATTGTAGGAGATTTCAATATTTACCGAAATTCTCGTCAGTGACCAGAATTAATAATAATGGCAAAAGTTCTTGTATTGATAATATACTCTAAGTCTAACAGTTTGCAAACAACAGCTCATAAGCTTGTTTATAGAATAACAGACCATGAACCGTTTTTTGTTATTGTAAAAGCCAAATTAGTTCATGAAAAAAAAAAAATAGACAAACCGATTCTTATGTTACACCTGTGGTGGATAGCACACCTGTGGCCGGAGCAGGAGGTCTCGGGTTCGAGTCCAGGTCCGTCGCAATTTTCACCTGGATGTTGACAATGCGAACACTCCTCCACGAGTAGGTTTCGGAAGTTGAGAGTTACAATTCTTATGTTAATTACCGAAAACTTGTTAATTCATGTCATTGTGAGAATTGGACTAATTTCCTTAACGACATAAATCACTCATTAGACAGTTTGATGAATTTAATAAGTAATGTTTTATCCAAAGCGCAAGTTGAATACAGATCTTCAAAAAATAAAATCCTAGGAATGATTGGATCAATAAAAAACTAATCAATCTTACCAGAGAAAAACAGATGTTGTATAGAAGATGGAAAAGCGAGACAAATACGTCAAATTTTCAAACAAACTCCACAATAAATTAAGACAAGCAAAGATAAATTTTGAAAAAGATAGGGTTAAACATCTTGATAATGACAACAAAACATTATGGTCTTTTGTGAACGAAAAATTGGGAAAAAAGTATGACATAAGTAGAAAAATTGATAATAATGTTGTTGAAAAAGAGTATAATAAAAAAATTGATATTGCAAATCAATTTAACAATTTTTTTAAGCATTGTCGGCTCCAATCTAGCTAATGTAATGTTATAAACTAACACATGCCCCAGTCTAACAACCGATCTATTTTTCTGTATCCAACAGATTAAATAGAAATAATTAATACAATTAAATCATTGAAGGATAAAGCTTGCAGTGATAATAGTATCGGCCACGTTATATTGAAAAAGATTTCAGTTTTTATAAGCAAGCCCCTGGCTCACACTTTTAATTTATGAATGATAAGGGTATATTTCCCAAAGCTTTTAAGAGTGCAGTTATTGTACCTATTTACAAAGCAGGTGATAAGTCTAATGTGTCAGACTATAGGCCACTTTCACTTTTACCCGTTTCATCAAGGATTTTTGAAAAAATTTCATTTCTAAGAATCTCTAAATTCTTAGACAGTACAAATTATCTTTCTGATATGCAATTAGGCTTTAGAGAGGGTAGAGGTACAGCTTCAGCCCTTGCATGCGTTACAGGCTTTATATACTGCAATTTAGATAAAAGTACACCAGTTATTGCTGTTTTCTTGGGTATGAACAAAGAACTTTGACACAGTTGACCACAACTTACTAATAACTAAACTACAGAATTGAGGTATCCATTGTCCAGCACTAGATTTATTGATAGATTACTTAAATGGTAGAACGCAAGCAGTAAAAATTGATAATATCAAAAGCAATACAAAAAGGGTTGCAACAGGTGTACCACAGGGTCCAATTCTTGGTTCCTTATTATCCCTAATCTATATTAACAGCATTTTCAATGTAGCTCCATATGGTTGCATTGTATCATATGCAGATGATACTATAATACTAGTTTCAGAGAATACATGGGACAAAACTGCATGTGTTACCAATAATTATCTTAATATGGTCTATAACGTCTTCTTTTAAACAAACTAACCCTAAATATAGATAAATCAGTCTACATAACTTTTTGTAACTACACTGATAACACCCCACATAATTTTGATATAACATTAAATACCTGTAACTTAATTTGAGTACCATATGTAAAGTACCTAGGAGTTCTCATGGACTATCATATGAGATGGGATATTCACATCAATAGTATTGTTAAGAGACTTATGTACTTAATGTATGTATTTGCTAAATTAAAGGGCATCTTAGATATGGATTCACTGATGATTTTATTTTATGGGCTCTTTAATGGTTTAGCCATTTATGGAATTGTAGCATGGGACGCAGCGTACGAAGAAAATGCAAGGCCTCTTAAAATATTGAGAGACCGAATTTTAAAAATAATTACTGATAAAAATGTAACTGTGTTAAGAAGAAAACCTCGCAACCTGAGACAAATATATAAATTTAACTGTATACGTTTATACCTCAACGAAATTAAATTATTTATGTGAGAGAGAGAGAGAGAGAGAGAGATTGATTATTTATTTAGCCTTCTCGGCTATTTTATATACACATGAAATACAATCTATATAAGAACTGTGCCCTAATACAGTAATAAAGCAATAAGATTATCACTATGTGAGAGAGAGTGTGAGTGTGTGAGAGTGAGTGAGAGAGAGTGTGTATATATGAGTGAGAGTGAGTGTGAGAATGTGTATGTGAGTGAGAGAGAGTGGGTGAGTGTGTAAGAGAGAGTGTGTGTGTGTGTGGGTGAGTGTGTAGAGTAAGTGTATGTGAGAGTGAGCGTGGGTGAGTGTATAGTGTGTGTGTGAGAGAGAGAGAGAGAGAGAGAGTGTGTGTGTGTGTGGGTGAGTGTGTAGAGAGAGTGTGTAGATAGAGTGTGTGTATGTGAGTGTGTAGAGAGAGTGTGTGTATGTGAGTGAGATAGTGTGTTTGAGAGAGAGATAGTGTGTTTGAGAGAGAGATAGTGTGTTTGAGAGAGAGATAGTGTGTTTGAGAGAGAGATAGTGTGTGTGAGTGTGTGGGTGAGAGGGTGTGTGGGTGAGTGTGAGAGGGTGTGTGGGTGAGTGTGAGAGGGTGTGTGGGTGAGTGTGAGAGGGTGTGTGGGTGAGTGTGAGAGGGTGTGTGGGTGAGTGTGAGAGGGTGTGTGGGTGAGTGTGAGAGGGTGTGTGGGTGAGTGTGAGAGGGTGTGTGGGTGAGTGTGAGAGGGTGTGTGGGTGAGTGTGAGAGGGTGTGTGGGTGAGTGTGAGAGGGTGTGTGGGTGAGTGTGAGAGGGTGTGTGGGTGAGTGTGAGAGGGTGTGTGGGTGAGTGTGAGAGGGTGTGTGGGTGAGTGTGAGAGGGTGTGTGGGTGAGTGTGTAGAGTGGGTGAGAGAGTGTGGGTGAGTGTGTGAGAGAGAGAGTGTGGGTGAGTGGGTGAGAGTGTGTGGGTGAGTGTGTGTGTATGTGAGTGTGCGTGAGAGTGATAAGGTGTGTGTGAGTGTGTAGAGTGAGTGTGAATGTGAGAGATTGTGTGTGTATGTGAGAGATTGTGTGTGTATGTGAGAGGATGTGTGTATGTGAGAGAGTGTGTGTATGTGAGAGAGTGTGTGTATGTGAGAGAGTGTGTGTATGTGAGAGAGTGTGTGTATGTGAGAGAGTGTGTGTATGTGAGAGAGTGTGTGTATGTGAGAGAGTGTGTGTATGTGAGAGAGTGTGTGTATGTGAGAGAGTGTGTGTATGTGAGAGAGTGTGTGTATGTGAGAGAGTGTGTGTATGTGAGAGAGTGTGTGTATGTGAGAGAGTGTGTGTATGTGAGAGAGTGTGTGTATGTGAGAGAGTGTGTGTATGTGAGAGAGTGTGTGTATGTGAGAGAGTGTGTGTATGTGAGAGAGTGTGTGTATGTGAGAGAGTGTGTGAGTGACAGAGAGAGTGTGTGAGTGACAGAGAGAGTGTGTGTGTTTGTGAGAGAGAGTGTGTGTGTTTGTGAGAGTGTGTGTGTGTGTGAGTGGGATGTCTCTTCCTCAAATGCCCCTGCTAGTGCCACCATTAATTGAGAAAACAATTGGAGGCATTATACACATGCCAACAGCAGTCAGGGAGCAATACAACGATCGGGAATAAAACTAAAACACAGGCAGTAGAAAACCAGTTGATTGAAGTAATTTGATTTCTTTTAGTGAGGATAAAGAAAAATAAAACTTCATGGTTTCATTTTTTTATCATTTTTTTTTTGGGGGGGGGGGGGCTTTAGGGCTTGNACGTCAAGAGCCCTTAAAAGTCTTTCGAGTCAAGGCTTCATTTTAAATTTAAAAAAAGAGAGAGAGAGATATGTCACACCAAAATTATGAAAAATGCAAATTAAATATTAAGATTATTATACATTTTTACACTCTCTTCCACGCTGTGAGTAAATAATAAATAAATGTTAAACTTCATATCACTTTTTATTTCATCTCATTTAAATTATTGACAAACTGTGTACTGAACATATGACATAATTTACCATGGTGTAATTTTAACTTATATTACATCTCACTTTCTTAAAATATAAGCATCTTCAACAAAACAGAGGCAACAAACTAATACATTCTTCTAGCAAAACCAGAACATTGATAGAACATCAAATCTTGTTCACCTGGTATGAAAAAGTGCTCAGAAATTGAACCGATAATACAAACAAAAACTTAAGATACTAAAGAAGAAAGCATTAAACAACACATTCAGATTTGGAACGCGCTTTCAAAAGTTTATGAACATGAGCTAAAAATAAGCAGGAAAAGACCTTCATTAAAAATGAGGCACACAATAATTTACAATCTGATTTGTATCTGTACGATTCAAACTGATCATGGAATAGAAAGTCAACATCTGAAAATAGAAGACTTGTTTGGAGACATAGGAAGTAACTGCTACGTGAGCTTATAAAAAAAGGTGAAAATGATTCTCAAGTTACTCTATTACCAAGCAGCATCTGGAGCCAAAAAAATTAAAGGAATTCTTTCCACGTTAACAGAGGTACAGAACAGTAATTAATTTTCTTAAATTTTAATTCACTGACACTAACAGACAAAGAAGGTGAACGCCACAAACCCCTTACCATTTCTGCCAGCCTCTCACAATCAAACTAACACAGACACTCAGACAGCACACAAGAATCACTTATTGAAGTCAATTTTTAAGAACATTTGGTACAAAAGATCTTGTACTAGTCAATTAAGAAGATTAATTAACCTGTTCACCACTCAGCATCACCACCAGCTTTTTGAAAAACATAGTCTTTTCCATTCAAATTCATTATACCATCTTTGAGATAGAATTTCCATTTATTTCTGCTTCTAGTAATCTGAAATGATAAAAATATATCTTACAGTTCCCCCAAAAGCATGAAGTAACTATAATAAAAGCTTTAAATAAAACAACATTGAACTCATAATCAGAACTCAAGATATGTTTGTCATCTATAGTAAAACAAGTTTTCTCTAAAAATATTTCTCAACAGCCCAGAAATGAAAACAGACAATTTCCATGAAATCCATCAGTTATTCAGAAATTTATAATGAAAAGTTGAGCAAATTTAAGAAATAAATGCTTCTACTGATAAATCTGAATCACCACAACAACACAGAATCTACATTTAAGGAATGTTTCCTAGTACATTTTCAGTCAAGTTTAGATACCAATGCTTTTCACTGTATTACAAAAAAAGTACTTTACTCCCCTTGAACTTAAAAATAAAGCTATCTGGGTGCACTCTATATTTTTGTTCAATTGTGTATAGGTATTAACATAAATAAGTGAAACGAGCATAAGTGATTTCTTAGTAAACTTTTATTAACAACTACTATTCCAATAATGCTCAAAAAACAGTCCAGAAAATATTCCTTAGTACAACAAAAATATACTGGAATTAAGTACCCCATTATATCATTATCAATAGTTAAAAGTTTTTGTAATTCAACACTTTATATTTTTTAAACAGTCAACAAAGAGGGGAAAAAAATTAAGTCTCAGCTTCATAAAAATGCAAATATTAGAAAATTAATTCAACATTCTCAAAATATGAGAAACATCAAGAAATAATTCTGAGGAGACTCCAAAACTCATTTAGCAGTCACAACCAATTTGTTGCATAGGTAATATTTGCTTCACTTTGGAAACTTGTTTTTCCTATTCTGCAGTAGGGGTTCATGTTGGAAGCAAGGGTGTTGGAAGCAAGACGCATTTCAGTACTTCCACTGAAGTGTGCAGCCCTCACCACGCAATTAATATTAAATTTACACTGCTTGGATTATATAATTCACTTCTCTCAAAACTATAGTTCTAATAAAATTTCCATTGTAAGGGAAAATAAACGAATGGGACACTGCTCTCGTTAACTTCTTGTAAACTATTGATCAAACCAAAAAACCTCAAAGGTGTTAAACACAAAAAAAGATAACATTAAACATTGAGCCGTTTATTAATTTCTAATAAGAAGTTGATTCGCTTCACTTAAAGTGAACACAAGAAAACCAATCAGTTTAAAGCCCTTTCCATTATTTTCATTTTATTATGCCAATATGCTAAGGTCAAGGACATTGTAGTCAAATAAAGTCATACAAATTTAGTCGATTCCAGAAGAAAAGAAAAACTAAAAAATAACTAACACGAATTACATACCTTATCATATTGACATACAACTACATTGTCAGTATCAAAGAGGTCAGTGGGGTCTTCATCACTCACATCATCTCCTGAGTTCAAAGGTTCCTAAAACAAATGAAAAAAATCCCCTTGATACAAAAATAACATTCAATTCTCATTAATACAAGTTTATTGTTTATTGGCAAATTTTTACATATTACATTTTGTAAATCTCCAAACGCAGGTACAATAGTAAAAACCTGAATGAGGACGGAGGTCCTCTGTGTTCCGGAGCCAGCATAGTAAAAACATGAAACTTACTCACTACAAACTTATAATTATACATTTTTAACATTTTTTATCTTTGTTTTGTATTTTGTGCATTAAATAACAACAATGATAGATTATCTTTTATAATTAGGTATGTAACATAAGCTAATGTTCCTCGTGTAATTTAATGAAGTCAGAAATCTTTTTCATTTTTATTTTATTAGGCAAATTTAGGCACTTCAAATCATTTGGTAAAAAAATTATAAAATTTTATAGCTGTGTATATACTTTTTTTTTCTTGGTTAATTCCTTTTTATATTTTGGTAATACAATACTTCTTTTTTCTAGTAATACTTGTTGATGCAACAAATATATGGGGTATTTAATTGTACACAATTGGGAGATGGTAAGCAAAGAATCTAATTTTAGTAGTATTTTGAATCTCAGCTGCAACTTTTCAAGAATAGTTAGTTCATTCTAATATGCTCCACCCCACAATAATAATCCATATTTCAAAATACTGTATACATATGCATAGTATATTGTTATTAACATTTTTAAAGGAAGATACTTGAGATAATAAGCTATAAATAAAAAGTATCTACATTTATTTGTTACATTTTTTATATCAGCATCCCATTTTAAGTTACAGTCAACATGTATACCAAGATACTTAATATTATTTACATCATTTACAAATATATTGATAAATTGTGGAACACTGTCACTATAACAACCAAACGTAATAAATTCAAATTTTTAATATTAATCTTGAGTTTATCATTAATAAATCAATTATTGATACTGTGTATGGAATCATTCATTTTGTGTTCTGCAATTTTCCAATTTTTTTCAACATGTAGCACTACTGTGTCTTCTGCAAAAGCAAAAATATTTTGACAGCTTTCAAACATCATTTATGAAATCACAACTTAACCAGTTTTTTTTTTTTTTTTTTTATTTGCAGGACTCTCTCTCATTAGACATAATTAATGGCATCATCGATATACTGAGGTACTCTATTTACCCATATTCAGTCTCTCCACTCTTTTTCCAAAAAATTCACTAAAAAATCTGAGGGGATACTATATTTTGAGTTTAAGACGGGAAAACAGCTCATTCAAAGTTGTGTGGGTGAAAACGAGATAAGCAAACACACATTGTAAAGGTAATGTAACGCAAAGCCAATAGAAGTATATTTTATACAGGAAAGTGTTGAAACGATAAGAAATGGTGAACAAATTTCATATGGAATTCTGTACGAGTATTTTCCTTCAGAAAGACTTTAATTTTACTAAACTTCAATTTTTCTCTAAATTTTGCCTCCTAAATTAAGGGAGGAACTAATCTTGGGGAAATAAGGTAGTAATAATAGAAATCACTACTTTCAAATACAGTTAGCTTGTCTTGTGAATAATATTATGAGAATAGTTTTGTAAAAAGATACATAAATATTTTGTATGATTAGTGCAATTATTGTAATGTTTAACTCGAATTTTTAAACAAAGTATTTTTAAATTCTACATACTTAAGTTTTATTCCAGTAGTATTTTTTGGTCCATTTCTATGCTAATGATATTTTATTGTTTATCAATTACTAGTTACATTTGTCTTCTATTACATATTTTTCTTCAGTTTATTTTCATATATACTTATCATCGCTTCAAACGTACAGAACGAGCTATAGTGCTCATTCAACAGCATTGATAGTCTATGCCTCAACATTCAAAAAACGTATTCAAAAAGAGTGAAACAAAAAAAAATGAAAAGAAATCAATAGATAGTTTTTATAGTATATAAACAAGTTGAGAAATCAGCAGTTACCCATCTCCTAGAGAAATAGAGTGAAATAAAAGAAAAAAATTACAATATTCACAACAGAAAAACCTATTGATTTTATGATGTAAAAAATATTGTGTAAACAAAATAGCATGAAAAATATTTTGAACATTCGTGTCCTACACTATAAATTGCCTTCATGTGACAAACTCAGTCTTTGTGTTGCACAAGGTGACAGTGGAGCACAGCAATGTATCGCACAAGGAGGAGGATCCATAACTAAATAAATTTTAAAGTAAAAAAAGTCGTCACAAACTGCATGTGACCAGACTACACGGGGAGTAATAAACTAATTCACTCGTTGCAAACAAGCAAGGGTAACATGTACTATTATGCACAGACACCCCATAGACTGATTGGAAAAGTTCCCAGGTAGCATTTAGGTCTTCTGATGCCTACTAAATGATAAAACCGTAAGATTTCTAAACACATTGACATACAACACATTTTATTGTTTTGAATAAACAACAAAGTCCACAGTAGACTAGGAGTTCTTCAAATACCCTACAAAAATGTTGATAATATACATCCAATTTTTGAGATGAAAAAAATGTTCTCGTGCAAAAGAACTTCAGAAGGAATGCAACATGAATATTTAGATTTTGCAATAAAAAATTTCAAAACTCCAAACAAATTGAAGCAAAGCTTGATGGCCTCAGAAAAAAATTAGCAAACAAACATGGTAAGAAATAAAATTAAATCGGAATTAAAAATCAATTAAATTCGTTAGTTCAAATGAAATTTCAAACCACAAATTCACAAAAAATAAATACCACAAACATTCAAAAGATCAATCGAGTGAATGAACTTTTTTTAAATACAAATTATCATTTTAGGTCACAAAGACAAGTGAAAGAAAACAACAATGAAATATGCACATAGAAATCTTTTAAATTGCAGTGAACCTCAGCACCAGGTAACAGGTGAATTATGTTATGTTAAATGAAAATGGGAGACGGGACCATGAGCTTAGCGCACTCATGCGCTTACTAACTGTGCCATCCAATTCGCCTCCCGGGTCCATCTCACCTCAGAGGTCTTTGGGCCTCACAAGTTGAATGAAAATGGAAGATAGACCTGGGAGGCGAACGGGATGGCGCAGTTGGTAAGTGTATGAGTGCGCTAAGCTCATGGTCCGGAGTTCAAATCTCAGTCCCGCCTCCCTTTTTCATTTAACATAACATAACAATGAAATATGGTCGTGGCATATTGTAATAACTTCGGTGAGGAGAAAATAGAAATGGACAGGGAGGATAGAGGAGATTAATAGGTACAATTTGGAACACTTGGGTAAAACATGGATTATTCATATGAATAACAGAAGAAAATAATCCATAATACAGAAAAAGGTATACAAAACAAAAATTTCTGGGAAAAAAGTAAAAAAACATGCAAACATACAACAGGATGGAACATTAAAGTAAATAAATGATCATACCTCTTCTTGCCCTTCGGCATTTTCATCTTCATTTTCATCATCTTCCTTCTCTTCATTCTCTTCATCTTCATCAATATCTTCATCCTCCTCCTCCTCCTCTTCCTCGTCCGACGTGTCTGTCAAGCCGTCCGCGCCATCCAGCTGGCGAATGGAATTTGACTGGTTCTGTAGGAGAGGGTTGGAGTTGGCTTGCTGGGCAGCGGCAGACTGCAGCGTGAGAGCAGTAGTCACTTGTCCTTGCAGTGCGGCGTTGACGTGTTGTTGCAGGAGGGAAGAAGCCAAGTTGAGAGGAAGAGCCATGGTGGCGGAGATGACAGGGCCTGTGAGCACCTGTTGCAACTGGTTGCCTACAAACAAAGCGTTGCACTCAAACGACTAAATCAACGTCACCTTCCGAGCATATTGACTATATCGTGAATAAAGCATTCAACTTCTTGGATTCATTAGAAGAACATGTTATGCATTTAACTATTAATACACTAAAATCACTGTATATTATGATGACGATTCTCATGTTTGCTTCTGTAGTATGGTCCCCTATTTGTAATTTGGTACACATTGCCAAATTTGAAATGTGCAACATAAATTTTACAGAATTGTTGCGTCATGTTTAGAATTACATGATCCATTTATAAATCACAATTACCAAGAATTAGCTAGTATTCTAAATATTCTTTCACTTGACTCGTACAGAAAATTTTATGATTTATTATTTTTGTATAAGCTTGGCAATGGCCTAATTGATTGTGCACCTTTAATAAGTCAATTGAATTTCAGAGTTCCTATTCAATCAAGAAAAAATGTCACATTTGTATTGTTAACTTATACACAATCCTATACCACAAATAATCCATTAAATCGATTATGTAAATTAGGCAACAATCTCTCGTGCGATGTATTTGATCCAAATTTTTGTAAATTCTATATTGAAACTGGAAACAAAACTTTAAAATATGAGTGAGAATGTACTGTCCATCTGATGTTTGTTTACTAATATTACTATGTTTGTACAAATGGACATTTGTCCATAAAATATGAAATAAATAAATAAGACTACATACAGAGTAGGGTCCAAAAGTTCCTAGCCTGACCTACTTCGTGCGCACATACACACACAAAAAAAATCTGGAGTGCGCCCCACTCAACTGTTCAATTATATTTCTTGAAAAAAAAAAAGTAGTAAACAGCCTACATAGCAATAAAACAAGTCGGGAAATTACTTATAGATATAATATTTTAAAGCTTAATATTTCAGATACAAGCATCTCTAGTTGTCACTCCCACATACTACTACACTTGAGGCACACTCCAACAATAATTCTCTTCTATGCACCATAGAGAGCAATTAACTGCTGCTGCGGTATAATTTTCAATGAAAGAAGATTGTGAATCTCTTGACACCACATTTACACATTCAAAATACGAACATCAAAGCTTATCCTTCACATTACAACTGCGTAACAATGGACAAAACTGTTCAACTTTGAAAAGAATCCCTGGAGTCTGCCCCCGACCCCCACAGTGGATGTCAGGCATCGGGGATCATCGAGGAATATCACGACTGTCAAGGAAGAATTGCTTTCAGATAGAAATCTGAAGTTAAGGGACATTGTAGCAAGACTGTGCATATTGAAAACAAAAACTCTTTGAATTCTCCATCAACATTCATGCATGAATAAGGTCAGTGCACGTTGGATGCCTGAACTGCTTTGCGCAGTGCAGAAGCCAGAACATGTCAACTTAGCTCAAGAATTTTTGGAACATTGCCAAGGGAACAGACATGCAGTTATTGAATTTTTGTCTTTGTACCAGGATCATCTGAGCAAATAAAGAGTCCATGGAATGCTCGTGCTGGAGAATCTCCTCCCGACAAATATGTGATCCAACATTTTGCAAGCAAAGACAAAAAATACTTTTCTGGGGTTCAAATTTATTATAGTAACTAACGATAAAGGGAACTGATATTGAAAAGTAATATAAATTTATTGTCAAAAAACAGTACAGACTGCGTATGACCACTTCGAGGACAATAAACCAATTTACTCTCCGGAAGCAAGCAAGGGACCATCCCATCAATTCCGATCAAGGGCCCTAAGGCAGAGGCGGATTCAAAAATTTCAGCAAAAGTTCCTAGATAAGACAAAAAGATAGCTGCAAGTTATAATACATATATAATGTCTATATGTTTGTAATTTAACGCAAATATGTTTGTAAATTTACATGTACAAGTTATTATCGAACTATAGATTATTCTGAGTATAGTGTTTAAAAATAATAAGAATTGAAATAACACTAAATTCACGATTTATTGTTACAATAAACACGCCCCCAGACAAAGACTAGAGAACCTGTATAAGAAATCCGCCTCTACCCGAAGGAAAAACGGAGAAAAACCCGGGCCAGGATGGGTAACATAATATACATATTATGTTTCTTTAAATAATCTTTCTTACTTAGGCCAGGAACTTATGGACTGTTGTATACTCAAAATCATGTAACTTTACCAAAAATTATGCAATACTTAACAAAAATTGCCAATATCTACAAGAATATTAAGACACAGAAGCGACTATTTGTGGTAAAAATTCAGGTTAATAACACAACAAACCGAGACGCGAGGTAATATTCGTTCCATACACTCGATGCAGAAAAAGCAGAATAGCACCCTGCAAGTGAATCGAATTGGTGGCCATATTGGTGATAGATTTGTTTAAAGAAATTCAAATTTCCTGCTGATACTTAAATTTTGGTTTATTATCTTAGATTTAATAATGTTGAAATACTATTAATATTTGCAATATAGTAACAAATAATGTTTTTATAAACTCTTTGATTAGGGATATTTCAAATCTTACAAATATATATTTATTATCTGTTAGTTTGTAAGTCTTTTCCTTAGCGTGTAAGACATCAGTTTCCTACGCACAAGTATTGTTATGCCTGTGCAGGAATTACTCTGTACGTATTTTGTAATACATATGTAAAACTTGTACTGGTTGAAAAAATGAAAAACACAATGCGAGGTACACTTCTCATTATTCGTATGGACGATGGCAAAGTAAAAGTATTGGCTACAGTGTGTACAAGCCAGTTTAGGCTGGCAATAAAAAAGTAAATTAATCAATAATTTGTTATCAAGAGAGCACTATGACAAACTGCCTATGACTACATTCAGGACAATAAACTAATTTATTGCTACTACTTTGCAATAAACTAATAAACGCAGTGCCTTTCCATACACGTTTTTCTTCACAGGTTAAATTTTCTCGTAGTAAAGTTACAAGACTTTGGGTGTAGCTGTGACATATTTCTGCCAAACAACAAACCTTGAAGAGCTGACGCAGGCACTTGAATAGTAAGAACACGAGCTTCTCCGCCTGCCTGCGCAGGAAGTGTGATTTGAATAGGAACTTGTTTGTTGGGATCTGCGACAATAACGGTCTGTGCAGGTGTAGGTTGGGAATTCGTAGCATGTTGCTGGAGCTGCTGCTGCTGCTGCTGGTGGTGCTGCTGCTGCTGGTGCTGCTGCTGGTGGTGCTGCTGCTGCTGCTGCGACTGTTGTTGCTGAGGAGCTTGATGTTGCGCTTGTGCCTGTTGCTGTTGCAACGGTTGTTGTAACTGCTGCTGGTGCTGCTGGTGCTGGTGCTGCTGCTGCTGCTGCTGCTGTTGCTGCTGTAGATGTTGCTGGAGGTGATGCTGGTGTTGTTGAAGTGTTTGGGAGTGATTGTTGGGTATGTGTGTTTGGTTTTGTGTTTGGGGTATTGAATGTGTTTGTTGATTGGTGTTCTGGCCAGCATTGTGACCAGAATTGTGGGTTGTCTGGAAGGGGTACACATTGCCTGCAACAAAAAATACTAATCACTGACCGAATTAACTTTATTATTGAAGTATTACTGAAATTTCAATGAGTCACGGTCTGTTTTGTTAACTCAGAAAAGATACACTTTCAGAAAAACTAAACATGTATTGTACATGTTAATGTCACAAGAAAACTAGCAGATAGCCTTACAAATGGACTGAAAGAAAGAAGTAACTTAGCAAGACATAAATAACACTATTTGTCATGTCAAAGTCAAACTATCCCAAAACAGGCCACAACAGGCACCAAAGGGACTTGCGGAGGGTAGAGTTCTGCAATTTCTTGGCCTGGGCACTAGGAGGAGGAGATGGGGCGAGCATCTCGCTCCCATCCAGGATACAACCCAGGACTCATTTTACAGCAGACCGAGTAGACTTTTGAGTCAGGATGTTGGGGTACAATGAAAAATCCCCATCCCACCAGGGATCAAACTCCGGCCATCCAGCTAGCAACTCAGCGCTCTACCTACTGAGACAAACTGACTCCCTATTCGTCATGTTATACACAAAACATCACTGAACACTAATTAAACAATACAAGTTTTAAGTACATTAAAAACAATATTAAACAATACAAGGGCACAATCAGCATTTCAATTATTTCCTTCTCTAAATTATTGGGCTGAGTCTTGCAACCCCTAATGCTGGTCCTGTTACATTACTATATAACCTAATCTTTTGTTGTCAGAGAATTTCTTCGCATTTGAGACCAGTTTTAGGGGGGGACACAAACTTTTTTCTTTCAATCAAATTTATACCAAAGAGTATTTTATGTTAATAATTGAAGGTATTTAAGCAGATAAAATTACTACTTATGTTCATATACTGTGTGTCTGGGCAATATGAAAAAGCAAATAAATAATAAAAATTAAATCAGGTAAAACACACAAATTTGTGTTAATACAGAGTGAATTCATATGAATAAATCATCAAACACTGACATCAAGAACATTACAAGCCGGAAACAGATTTTGACCTGTATGAATCAATTTAAGTGTCTAGTAGAAGTTAACTACCTACTGAATAGGCTTAAAATCTCACCAAAAATTAACAAGCAAGTAACATAAATCCTGACAGTAATAAAAAAGAATACATTAATGAAATCAAAATAATACACACTATGTTAGCCAATGGAACATATTTACAAGCAACAAACCTACAATTCTAGAAATATGAGCATTTAACTTTAAATTCTGTCAAACACTTTCATATCTCAACTTATTGCCTGACTGCAAGACCACACTGATTTAGGGTCCAATGAAGTTTAGTATAAGGCCTTCTCACAAAATTATAATTCTTTTCTAGCATGAACCTAGCATTTACAATGAATCCATAAAAGATAAATAATTGCCCTGCAAAAATGTTTCCCTATATCCACTAACATAGTTTCAGTCAGTCTCTCATACACAAAGTTGATTTTGCATCCAATCACTAAGAGGTGTTTAAGCTAACAGGAATACACCCAGATAGAATCATATTGAATGGCAATTACTAATATAGCACTATTGTCATAATGCCCTAATTTAGATGAGTATTGACAACTCACAAATATCTGCACGGTAAAATAGAGTAATTGATGTAATTATAATTATTCCCTCTTTCAAATAAAAACTTATCACATGAGCCAAAACTTTCATTTGCTAGATGATTTATAAAATGTAAAGAAATAGATTAACCAAACATTATGATTTTTTTAAACAGATTTTGTCTCAACAAGAATGTGAACAATTCATTACAGAGACATTTATTTGCAAATATACTTTCAAAACTTGGAGTTATGACAAAAGTTTGACATGTTGAACTTTATTGAAAAACTCTGAAATAGGTTTTTCGGAAATGGTCTCCAATGGCGCATGTGAAAGAACTAAGTTGTACCGCTCAATGTCTAGGTAATATTTCTTAGGGTGCCTGAAAAGAGCATCCATCAACAGTTTTGAGAATGTGAAAATACAGTTGTACAAAACCTCACAGAAAGAGTTTTCAGAATCTTTATTTGCTGTGTTTTACTACAAATCAAGAGGAAGGACATCGCAGAAAAGAGAATAAAACAGGGTACAGTGAAACTTCTGCTGGGTAGACAAGACAGTTGATTCTTAAAGAATCAATATAGTGATATCAAATCAACTTCACTTTTTTTAGAAATATAGATCACGAATTATACTAATGAACTAAACAAATTAAAGAATTTTAGCCTCTCCTTTAACCCATCCTTAAGGTGAATAAATTACCTTTTACATAATAAAAAATCATTATCTATTACATTAAATAATATACGATGGTATGATGATACTCAAACTCCTTATTTTTGTTTTTCCTCCATTAAAATTTTCTTTTTACCCCAACTCATCCTACAGAAGATTTCTGCCATAATATACCAACAATATTTAAAGGAAAACATTTTAAATCAATTCCTCAAAATGCTAGAATGTTTCAAATTTAAAAATTTACAAAATGAGACTATGAGCTGCAACCAATTGCCTACCTAATTAACACAAAGTAAACTACAATTACGCAACAAAATATTAGGTTAATAGAACAATTTTTTAAATATGAAAGAAAAAAAGCAGAAACAGCACATTTATAGAAAACCAACATAGCGTTGGACATTTACAAAGACCTACCCCACAAAAAACATAGTATATCATACTTGATATCCCAGATGATATGAACTAAAAAGTTTATTGAATTTTTTTTCCTAGATCAAAGAGAAAAATTTGTAATAACAAATAGACCAGGTTGATGTCTTATGAATTGTTCAATACATTTTCTGTCCGATCAAAAAGAAAACTACTCTGGCTGTAACTTCAGGTATAACAGCGATTGCATCTGGTAAATTTTGTGAAAATTCCTCGAAGATACCATATGTCAGTGTTCCCCAACTTTCTGATCTCGTAGTACCCTCATCTACATGAAATTTTGCAACGCACAACTAAGCAACATGGTGCACTTTGGGAAGCACTATTGTACGCTATTTTTAAATTTTACCCAGCACTTGCGAACGGAAATCCCTGCATTTTTTGTGAAAGCTCTATGTCTTTACAGCTACATAAGGGGAAAAACAAAAGATTGCAAGATAAAGATCGCAACTACAAGAGTAACATTATTTATGCAATATAACAATAACAAGAACACTCAACTACATTTATCTCATACAAAAAATTATTCATTAAAAATACTATTTGTTTATTTATTAAATACACATTTAATAAGAAACAAATCCTTTAAATAATGAATAACTTACAATTCAAGCAAAGCAGGGAAAATCAGCTAACAAATTGAACATTTAACTTCAATTAATTTGTGAATCCAAACCAAAATAATTTCACCTTTAAATGCATTATCCCACAACTATTTTGTCACGACGAGACCAGTCTGAATAAACTGGTTTGAAGAAACAAAGATTATATTTGAGGGAGATTTTCCTAAGTGATAGTTCAAAAACATCTACATTAAAGATGTGTAACATTATATGAGATTATATCACAACATACATAAAAGTGTTACATTAATTCAAACAAATGTTTCTAAAAAAACTTGTTTGTAAATTTTGAATAATTTTTTGAACTAAGCAAAAAAAAGCAAAATTTTAAGGAATAATATTGCTTGAAAGTACTTTTAATACTTAAACTCAAACCAATTCCATTGTTAAACTAATCATTCTTCCTTTCTTTACCTGTGGTTCCATTTTGGAACATAGTGGCGTAGTGTCCAACACACTCGCCTTCTACCTCTGGTGACGTGGGTTCAAACCCAGTCCGATCCAAGTAGAATTCAAGGTGGTGGACAGAGCGGTGTTCGCGGTAGGTTTTCTCGGGGTTCTCCCGTTTCCATAGCCTATCATTCCACCACATATCACTCCCATATCATTCATTAATCACATGCCCCCAGGGAGGTGCGACAGGAAGGGCATCCAACACCAT
Organism: Laupala kohalensis; assembly: GCA_002313205.1. Taxonomy (NCBI): domain Eukaryota; kingdom Metazoa; phylum Arthropoda; class Insecta; order Orthoptera; family Trigonidiidae; genus Laupala; species Laupala kohalensis. The sequence continues at coordinate 53,605 of NNCF01140907.1, forward strand.
GAAATTCCCCAGCCAGCCAAATCAAATATCCCCCCCCCCATCTACCATCTCCATCTACGCCGACCCTGTCTAGCACAGGATTAATAAGGGCGAAAGAGAAGAAGTGCATTTGTAAAAGTCTTTCTACCCGACTCTTGTTTCCTCCAAAAGTTTTCACTTCAATTTCCCTCTTTTTATCGTATATAAAATCCTCCATGTGTCTTGAAGGGCGACCTCTGCTTGCACTTTGTTGTAAATCATTCAACAGCTCCTAGTGGCTTTCTGAGTGAATGGTAAATCCATCACCAATTCCTCTGCCATATTCGCAGTGCAACTGGTAGCTCTCTAGCCTCAGAACATCTTCATTTCTAGTTATTTCTAGCCGACATAGGTCAAAAATTCAGACGATTCAAAATTAAAATTATGATGAGGATATTGACTAGCCAGGTCTCTGCTCCATTCAAGACAAATGCTACGAAATTAGATCCAAAAATTCTTACATCGGTGTCTAGTGAAATCCATTTGTTGTGCTAAATGTTTCAGAGGCAAACTAACCATTAATTAGGGAAAAGAAAGTTATTTTTCCTTAACAACAATAAAAAGAAATAATGTTATTGCATATATCAGAACTCTTCCTCTTGTACAAGAACCAAATTCTATTTTTGCAACCCACAAATATGTTTCCCCTTTCAAAAAAATGTTTTAATTCCCTGCCTTTCCCAGTTTTCAAATATTTCAAGTTTGATGGTCATTTTGCAATCACTGCACTAGCATTGAATTGTCTCTTAAGAAAAATATAGAAATTGGCTAGGAAAACTTATCTCTCTTCTGAAGGGACTGCAATAAAATACAGATTGCCATAAAAATAAAATGTCCATGCAGTTTCTTTTAAATAACAAAATATCAGGATAGTTTGAAGAGTGGATAGTTTTGCCATGAATTTTCCCATTATATGACTTCCCAAACTATGAAAATGGTTGGAGTAAGACACGATCTCATGGATTAGAACCAGGATGCACACCTTGGTGAGATGAACTTAGAACCGGTTTCAGATAAAGATAAAACAATTACAGAAAGAATTGAAATGAAGAAAGTCAAGTTGACATTAAGTACTTCCAGATCACAATGAAATTACTTCAGCAAGTTCTAATAAAAGCAGCTAGCAAGAGTTGATGATGGGAATAAAGACTCTCGAAATGCATCCCAGGCGAATAACATGGAGTGTGTCACTCAAGTAATATATTTTAAAGATTACACTGAACTCAGAATTATCAGGCAAGATAGTGGTGTACAAATAAGAACATTAATAAGACACACAATATCTTTTTTTTTTTTTGGTGGGGCTTTAGGGCTCGTCAACATCGAGGTCATTAGAGCCCACACACAATATCCTCATATATTACATATTACACCCTAAAATATAATTATTGTCTTCATCTTTATCCCTCAGTACCTCCGTACTCTGACTCCTTCCAGCATACCAACAAATTCCTTCACCCACAATATGTAGCAAAAAACTATGAAATAAGGAATACATATATCTATAGCCATAATTATTCCAATATTACAAATCAACATAACTTAATTATGAGGATATCAGTTTATTTTATTTCCTTAAAATTACAACCTCTCACCTGATTTTGTAGGAATATTATTTCGACCTATATCTTTTTGAAGGTATTGAGGGGGTTCTGGAGGATCTGTGTTAGTTTCAACTGCTTTACTTGACACAAGTTTCTGCTCCCATATTTGCTTCAATTCCTGTAATACTTGCTCATCAACACCTTCATCTAGGAATGCATCTCTGACACCTGTTATTACATCATCTATAACACTTTTATAAATTTTTATCTGAAAAAAAAAAGGGTAGACCTCTATTAAACTCTGCAAGTAACAAGAATGTATTGAGTCTGTGGAAGAAATCAATGATAACTGAACAAGTATAAGTACTTCATGAAAAAAAATTTCAAATAAAAAATTTTAATTCTTTGGTAAGGTCCTTTACCAATAATTAAAAGTGTAGATCAAAATAGCAGAGATATGATTGTGTTTCAAATCAAGGGGTTGAGAAAGATACAGTATCTATCCAACGGCTTATTTGCTTACCAAACTATTGAAATGGATACATTGTTAATGAAAAAACTTCACGTTTATTTGTACATCTCCTTCCAAAACAATAGACTACCACAAAAAGATAACATTATACTTTCAAAGATATTTTTATAGTGATTGTTAGGTTTTATTTGAGCCTTTTTAATTATTTGAATAAATACATATTTCCAATATTTTTCAAAATCTTGCAAGATTGACAAGTGACTTGCCTTTAAAACTATAAATACAAAAATTGGGTGAAGGAAATGAAAAAAAACATTAGTATAATTCGATCTACGAAATATTTCTGATGGGCCACAACTGTTAAGCTCAAAATGAATCGTTCTCGAGTTCCTCGTCAAGTTGTTATTTCAAATATTGTGGAGGTTAGCACTTTTATTATCATACGTTTCATACAAACATAAATGTTTCAATTTACTCAATCCACCACATTCAATAACCCAGAAAATTGCTCAGTCAACGTGAACATTTCATTTTTCAACGTAATTCTCATTCGCCCACCAAGTGATACCGGTTTTATTTTTACGATAATGATACATACGTTGCAAAATACCCAAATCGCCCTACTCACCACAGCTGTTTGACTCTGAGACATTGGGAATACCCACAGAATATTAACGTAAAATCCACGTTTTATACTCTTTCGCACTGTACGCTTCAAATCTCTCCCCTAGCCGTGTAACTGCTGGAGACTACGATAATTGTCCACTCGGTCACTCTTTTATAGGAGCCGTACAGCTCGTGGAATCGTCCATCCCACTTCACTCGTCGACGACACGTCCAATAACTAGTCAAGCACACTTCACAAACAATCTTATAATACTACGAAACTTAAGAAAAACAAATCAAAAATCTAACAAACTTAAAAGAGATTTTTCGAACACTTTCTCCTATGCTCACTCAATTCAACAACCCATACGGCAACGTAATGGGCAGTAATGGCGATATACCACGGAAATGCCAACTCCTAGACCCTCTAGATTACTGACAAGCAATCGCCATCAGAAAACCTATGCTTGCGGAAGCACTGGCACCTAGCGTAGCGTGGCAAATTGAGTCACAGGTGGTCAGGGAGTTGTCAATTTTACGTCAATTTTTATTTTAGTGCGCTATCTGGAACTAAAAAGAATTGAAATGTGCCAAGCTCAACTTGAATTTTTCTACAAAGCAATACAAGCACACAAGAAAGGAACTAAGAAAAAAACTGCTTAGTGTATAAATCACATAAAACTACGGTTTAGTTAAAAACATTATCCACACGCTGAATTAAACTACACATATTTTGCGAATGGCGCAAAGTACGAAAATGTGTTTGGTCAGTATGTTTGCAGGTTTTATTTATTTGCTGAACATTAAACTATGAGTCCGGAATTTTATGAGACCGGAAGTACGGGTGGCAAAACTCATAAGTAATGGGGCGAGGGTAGACGTCACGATGAACCTAGTAAGCAATTAACTATTCAGAAGCTTTAGAGAAATGTGTTCTTAATAAACAATTTTAAAATGTACAATCAAGAAAAAAATAATGTAATTGTAAGAAAAGAGTTGTAAAACACTGATAATTTTAACTGCAATATATTTCATAGTTTCGAGTTAACAGAAAAATGTAATTATACTAAAAATACAAACATCAAGTGTTAACAAAACTTTTTTAATGATACTTTGTATTGCACAAGTATTGTGGTGCCCCTCTATCTTTATTTTTAGGGGAAATTTTTCCAACATTTTTTTACTGATAAGACGATGCTAATATCTCACTTTTCTTTCAAGGTTCTCTAAGCTAAATGAAAATGATTTATTAATAATTAATTCATTGGTTTACACATATTAAGAGATTTTTCCCATCTGATACGACTTTGATGTACAAATTCAAGGTGCAATAAAATATTACATTCTATGTTCACTTCCGAAACTAACGCCAGTGAAGTCATGAGAATCATCAGCTCATTAAAAAACAAATTTTCAACAGGCGTAGATGATATACCTGAGTTTATTGTTAAATTTTCGT
>NNCF01140907.1:59234-87798 GCA_002313205.1 Laupala kohalensis
TATCTAGGAACTTATGCAAAAAAATTGCCTTAGGGCCCTTGATCGGGATTGATGGAATACGTCCCTTGCTTGCTTCCGGAGAGTAAATTAGTTTATTGTCCTCCACGTGGTCATACGCAGTCTGTACTGTTTTTTGACAATAAATTTATTATAATTTGTTTTATATCAAGTAATCAGTTTCCATGCTACTTTTCTTAAAATAAATACTTTTCCTTAATTTAGGGTTCCGTACTGAAATTTTACTGATTTCTTTAAAATTTTGGATTTTTAGAAACAGGAAGTAGGAGTACTGGTAGTAAATGTTGGAATGAGCTGTCCAGAACTAGGACTCTTATTTTAAATAAAACCAAATTCCATTCTCCGATTAATTCTGATCCAAAGATGTGTTAGCCAGTAAAGAGATTTAATCTATCCCCCACAAACATATCCAAAATACATCGAGACCGGATACCAACGCAAAATTTTGAGAATAAGCTTCCCTCGACGCAAAATTCGCAATGATCTGAAGAGATCTCTTTTACAATTTTTTACTTGCCTTCAAAAATACTTGTGTATTTGGAAATCAAAGAGATCATCGATGTGAAAGTTGTAAGCGTCGCGTATGGATGTTAGCTTCCAAACCGCCCAACCTGCCCTAGTGCACAGCCGGGCATTAGCGCGTATAGCCAGAAAATGTCATATTGAATTTCTCCTTTTTTCTGGCTCCTACATTTATGCATGTATTTCTTCCGTGTACTTCCCTGTACGTGGAGATGATATTTAATAACTTTCGGTCAGGTGAAAATGGCGAGCCGGGAATCCTGATTTTATCGCAGGGGTATAAACCACCCGTTCGCCTTCCACAACTGTACACCATTTTCACCCAGACCTCCATTTATGTTCACTGATTCCGAACTTTGAGTTTGCGTAAGGTATATCTGACGATAAGGCCAAAGTTTCCAAACGTTTGTTCAAAAAGGCCAAATATTTTTATTGATCATTTATTTAAGTTTTAGGGCAACGGAAGTTTTACACTGAATGAAAGTAGGCAATGAACCAAACTTAATTTTCCATAGATTCTTCGCCGTGACGCTAGCGCTCAATTCGTCTTAAAACGAGAATTTTCGTAACTTCCACAAGTTACGCGGTTCACGACCAAAACACGCGTTTCAACATTTGAAGAAGACAAAAAAATAATAATTCTAGACGACCATCACCACATCCATTTTCCCCTAATAATGGATGTGTATGCAAGTGGCCGGATGAAAACTCAGGATGTTATTGCATTTTAGTTATATGATTTCATTTCTTTCATCCTTAAATTTAATTTTTAACTACCTCTAAAATGATTTCTTCACGTACGTATTTGAGTCCTTGATCTACCCCGCTATATTCTGTATGCCCCACTGTATGCAGTATAGGTGGAGATTAGAGTGAAGAGACGGAGATTTTTTAATTAAATTAATTGATGAAGTAAACTGACACAATTAAAGCAGTTCCGTAACGTGACAATTAAATGAAATTAATTTTTTTAACTCTCATATTTTTTAAAAAATATTATTTTATCCGCATTTTTAAAACTCGTTTGTCCAGGTTGTGCTTTCATTTCCTGTTTTTGTTTTTGAAATTTATGTCTTGCCGATCGCAAGACTGTTTCGACTGAATGGCAATCACTTGTTTCCCCAATACGAAAATTTCTAGGTTGTAAGACGGGAGACCGTTAGCATCCCCCTCAGCTACGGAGTACACTGTTCGTAGGTTCCCACTGGGATACGAGAATCAGTCTTCACAGAGAACCCTATTGAACGAGCATTCAATGGTGAACACTTATTCGCATTGAGGACTCCACCAGGGGCGGATCTAGAATTTGATTTTGGGAGAGACCCATAAAGTGGGTATGCGGGGTCCTTCCACCGGAATTTTTTAAAATTAACTTCTTCAAACTGCAATTCAAGACATTCCTATCCTTAAAAAACAACGCATTAACGTAAATTGCATTTTTCACAATTAAAACATGCAATATATATAGTGGCGAAAGTGGCAGCGTTCTCGCTCGTCACTAAGTCATCCCGGGTTCGATTTCCGCGAGGGGGCAAGAAAAAATTTGTAGCTTTTCAATGCAATGTCTCAATTCATATAGCTGCGACTTCTGAAAAGTGCAACCTCTGCGACTCAACACCGCAGTTGTAATACTCGGAAACAGCGATATATCTGGATTCTATCTAGATGCTGTTTCCCCCATGGCTCAATGTGTGTCTAGTGAATAAACTCATACAGAAATGAGACTTACTGGCGCGCATTCTCGTGGTCCTTAGTTGGTCCCTCGTGGTCCTTGGCCGTAACGANATAAACTTGACCTAATTATTTATTTACACAATACATTTTAATTACACTTAACATGCATGTACCCCCTAAATCACACATTATCCCACATTACACTGAACATCAATTCACTCTTTACAGACTCTTCTGGTATTTAGTATTACCAGCTATTTACAGAAAATATGAATTGAATTTAGAGAAACCATTAGCATTGCTCATCTTCTTTATGCCCTTCCTAATTAATTAACAATCAAATAACAAATGTTCTGAACATGGGCCATCATTTTTTTGGTCGTAGCACTAAGTCTTCTGCTACTAATATTGGTCGCAGCCAGCTAAAAAAATTACCTTGGTTACAGATGATCAGATCATTCTAATGATGTGGTTGGAGATTGGAATGCCATGAATAACATTGACTCGTGTGGTGATACCTTTTCCTCCCAGTTGGCAGTTCATTCATCGTCTGAGACCAGACCCTCCTGCGGTAGACACGCCAGCCGAAGTCTCTGCTCCGTCTCAGAAATACAGCGCCTGACCATGATAATAAAAGTTTTGACGTTCATTGAAACTTGTCTTTGAGTCGCCACTCATTAACGAACAAAATAAAACATTTAGTTTCTAACTCGTTCTCGGAGAAACGAGAAAAGTTGAAAATCCGGCAACTTCGTAAAATTTTGATAAGTTCAAGTTGTCACTTAAGTGCAAGAATGGTTGCGCACATTCAATCATTGTGTAATGTAATTCAGTGATTCCCTGTAAGAATTTGCTCATAAACTGCGTCCCGCGATCATTGAGGACTTTTTTCCACCACTACCCCCTGCCCCTCCTAAACATGACGTCACAAAACGACGAGTGCCCTCACATCATAAACAATTATCCCCCTCCCATCATAAAGAATGAAAATCCGTAATTAAAGGAGAAATATAATCATTTGTATAGTTAGGATGACTTAGGAATCGGTATAACTAGGACCACCAAAAGCGGTAGTCTAGTGGTAGCCTTCGCCTCCAGGCTGGGGTTTCCCTCACCTACTCCATACAAATGTTAGTTCAGTACCATAAGTCCCCTTGCAACCCAACATCATCTCTCCTTCCCGATTCCCTCTCCCAAGAAGAGCCTCAGTGCCTCACGGCCTCTACCTCCTTTTGCCAAAAGGCATAAATAAATACGTAAATAAAATAAAGATTATATTATGATGTTGATCTTGACCAATATATATTATATGACGGAACGATATATTCGAGGATTGGTCATCAATAAAGGATTATTTTTACAACGCCAACGTTTCGGCAATTATTTTGCCTTCATCAGGGCTGTACGATATGGATTTTTATTTTTCACCTACACCAGGGAGGTTGTAGAGATGTAGCGGGTTGTATTTAGAGGTTATGGCTGGCGGTATTTGATGATGGTGTGGTTCCATATCATACAGCCCTGATGAAGGCAAAATAAACTGCCGAAACGTTGGCGTCGTATAAAGAACCTTTTATTGATGACCAATCCTCGAATATATCGTTCCGTTATAAAGATTATTAAGGTCGGAGGTGTCGCGCAGAGAAAATTGTGCTTTTCACGGATTACAAGACTTTTGTTATCATAGAAGGAAAATTTTCCTCAATTGAGACAATTTTAAATATTTATGATGTACCAAACATAACGTCACGCTTTCTGGAATATCCCCGGCCCCATCATCACGGACCGTCAGGTTGCGCTAACCTGAATTTATGAACGATCCCAAAGTGAAAATCACAAATTATTCATTTTCATCTACTAGACAGATAACGTACAGGAAGCTTGAAGGCTTTCACGGCATAAATCTTAAATAATAACATTTTTGGGGGACGTAGAGCCTTTTGGTCTGTTAGGACAAACATCCTCTTCGGCGTGGACGAAGATGGCGTCTCATCGGAGTCTCGCTGATAAATGCTGCTGGGACTGCGGGCGGTGGAGTATCAGTAAAAACTATCCCCTCCATTGCTCTGGAGGCGCCCATTTTATTGCATCTATGAGATAACTTTACGAAATGCGCGAGAGAACCCTGAGAGGACACCCGAAATTTCTAGTTTTCGACTGAAATTCTAGATGGAAAACTCGTACAATGTTACTATTACATATTTTCAACGAATATCGATAAAATTCCATTAGTAATTTATTGCACTAACGAAGTTGCATTATTCTTAACACTAATTATTTATTTTCTTTCATTTATGATTTCTACCTTTTCGGATTGTTTTTCTGTAGCAAATCGTATTTAGGAATTTTTCTATTGATGAGTGGCGTACAGAAATTATCAAAAATAAATAAATTAACACATTTACCATATAATCTTGCTTCTTTATATCGTTAATCTGTCTATTCAATAATTTACTTCGATTCAACAGTCCCATACCGCGAGCTGACTCACAAACAACGCTCAACCTATCATTCATTGTAGTATTTGTAAATGGGAGGCAAATGTAGCTTAGAGCTATTGAACCTTATCTACATGGAGCGATAGGAGCTAGGGAAGTGGGTGCTAGTGGCTATTGACTAACTTAATACTCCTGTGTATTGCGGGTTGCCAACGTACAGGAGCACAAATTCATTGTAGTATTTGTAAATTGGGGGAAATGTAGCTTACTGCTATTGAAGCTTATCTACATGGAGCGATAGGAAGTAGGAGGGTAGAATGGTATTAGTATAGGTGGGTCGGTTAGCTGGGTTAACCCACATGGAGGGGTTCGTAGGAGGAGGTGGGTTCGCTATTCAGTAATCACAGCTATATGAACTGGGATATTCATGTGAAGAGCTACAAATTTTTCTGGTCCCACCGGGCTTTGAACCCGGGATGACTTGGTGATAAGCGAGAATGCTAACACCATAGCCACGAAGGGACTTTCACCAATTATGCTGGTACTTCACTTAGCGTCGCGTTATTTGTGTAGCGTATTCGTTGTATTTCGCAATATATTTGACGTATTGACCAACATGCCATCTTCACGTGGACAGAACGAGCAAATAACTCAATCATGTCAAATGTTTGCTTTTACCAAAGATGGGCGTGTTAAAAGAGGGAACAGCGCATTTTTTTTCCAGTTATTAATAGATGTTAATAATATAAAGACTACTTATAAATACAACTTATAAATATAAAGTTACAAAAATACCATGACAAACAAGGTGCTGGTTGATGTTGATAATTCACATTCCCAAATGCTAGGATTCGTTTCATATAATTCAAGAAATCTTAAAAATGTTTCTTTTTATCAGTCCACATAAATGTTGTCCAGTTATCAAAATATATAGAATAAAAAAAGTCAAAACTGTTGGTTTAAAAAAATATCAATAAGCCTCGATCTCGTGCGCTATACTGAGCGAAACACGGCAAACCAAGTGTGGACGGTTCAAGCGAATATTTGCCTTATTTGAGTCCTTTGATGTGCGACTAAAAACCGAGTTCGCGTATTTGTCGCAATTGAGCAAATCCAGACAAATCCTTTATTTTCCCGAATGCTCGTATTGTCTCACATTATACATATTAGTTTAGTTTTATATGTACTCAAATTTTGCACGGGTTTTTCTCCGGTTTTCCTTTGAGTAGAGGCGGATTCTTTATAAAGACTCGTAAGTCTCTGACCTACTGGCGGCATGGTTCTCGAATTTAGTGTTATTTAAGTTACGATTCATAAACAATACTTTTTGAATAATCTATGGATTGATCAAAATACATACTTCTGAAATAACTTTTTACTGTTTTATTTAATGTGAATTTGTTGGTATTATGTCAATATTATAACACGTTCCGACCTATTGTGATTGTTAGGAGTGTGCTGAAATGTTAAATCCTCCTCCGCCGAAGGGCCCTTGATCGGAATTCATGGGATGGTCCCTTGCTTGTTTCCGGAGAGTAGATTCGTTTATTGTCCTCCGTGGTCATACGCAGTTTGTACTATTTTTTTGACAATAAATTTTAGCTGTAGAGAACTTGGTCAGAAAATGCAATGCTTCAAAGACTAATTTGGAATCATAAAAACCTTTTCTTTTCTTTTTTTTTGCGTGTGTGCTACAGGTTTTACCGCTATTTATACTGGACTTTCCCATTCTTACTTCGAGATGGTTCTCATTATGACACGGGTTTTTCTCCGGTTTTCCTTCGGGTAGAGGCTCGCTAGACTCTTGCCTAGGGGTGGCATCTATTGAAATAATAGTAAATCTCGAATTCAGTGTTATTTAATAGTTACGATGTATAAAAGCAAAACATACGGAATTATCTATAGTATGAACTTCTGAAATAACTTTTTAGTGTTTTATTTAATATGAATTTGTTGGTATTATGTCAATAATATAACACATACCGAACTGAATTTGTTGTTGGGAGCGTGCTGAAACGCCTTAGGAATTGATGGAATACGTCCCTTGCTTCCTTCTGGAGAGTAAAATTAGTTTCTTGTCCTCCACGCGGTCGAGCGAAGATTGTAACTGTTGCTTTTGGAAGCACATTCATTGATTTACAGACAAATAGCTCTTCTTGTACACTTGGTCGTGTTGGCAAATACACTTGAAGTACGCTACGTCGAGTGAAGTGAGGGCAGAGGTGCGAGCTACAAACCGCGGTTTCCCTCTCACTGGATCTCGTCCTCTTATTACCCTTTTCCGGGGATCCGCCACCGAGTCATCCAATAATCAGTGAAGATATACGTCATACTATTTTACTGTTCTCTGGGATTTGAAGGAAAAAAGATAAATGTAGGGCAATACACAGTTCTGCATCCATGACGTTCAATTATCGTTCATTTCGCTTGAGTGGTATTATTTTTTCACCTGACCCAATGAAGGCAGCTAAAAGGGCAGATTCTGCACGTTTATAATTATCGACAAAGGAAGTCTGCTCCAAAACAATGTCTATGATGCACAAAAAAAAAGAAAAGAAACGCAGAAACAGTACATTGCTTACAATCTTAGGGAAATGTTCCCCTGTAGGATGTGTCGTATGCCTTGGGACTCCACCAACGATCTCGCAATACGGATAGGTTGAGTTCTCGTACAACTTCAGCAACCAGTGAACAACGAAAGCTAACAGTGGTCGTAACAGTAGAACCCCCCTTAACCGACCTCGGATCGATCGGAGTATCCAGTGGAACAGTGGGTTTTTCCCCTTCCATATATAATAGCTGCTGGCAGGTAGGGACTCTGTCGGCCCTTTGCTGGAAAGTAAAACGGGATGACGCGATGTTAATTGAGCAATGGTTTGTGTTGTGGGGGAGGAGGGGATTCCCCTTTTGCTTCCGAGTCCATTTTTCTAAGAATCTCTTTTTTCGTGTTCCTTTATGTATCTATGTGCATATAGTACAATTAAAAAATGAGTTACAATGACTTCTTCTCATGTACTTGTTTATTCGTGGTAACCTGATGAAATTATAGTTTCCTTTTCAACAAAAATTTACCTGGGAACTTCGGATTAACCGACGGACCGACGAGAGGGAGGGGCAGCCGGTGCTGTAGCACCGGGACCTGGGGGGTTGCAAAGCGGCGGCAGGTCTTACTGTTTAATATATTTTTGGTGAAGTATAAAATTTATTCTTTTCATATACTTTTTTCGAGAATGACTCGAACGATTTTTATGAAATTCAAGGATGTCATTACAAGCAAAATGTCACTAACGTATTGAAGGATTACAGATTAGAAACACTTACTTCGTTAGCGACACTTTTCGTTTTGCATTTTCACCCCCCCCCCCCCGAAACGAAATCCAAACTCCGTCACAGTTTACAAATAAGTACTACCAACTAATTGGATTACTGGATATGCGCATTACTAAATTTATAGTAAGAAAAGCAGTTACAAACTGCATACGACCACTTGGAGGACAATAAACTACTTTGCACTCAGGAAGCAAGCAAGGCATATTCATAGCAAGGGCCCTAAGGCAGAGGTGGATTTAACATTTCATTACATACCTAATATAAGAATAAAGGTAGTTTGATACGCGTAATATTAGTAGAATACCAGCAAATTTGTACGTAATAAAACAAAAAAAAGTTATTTCAAATATGTATTATCAAACTATAATTATTTGGAAAGTATTATTTATAAATCATTATTAGATAACACTAAATTCGAGAATTATTATTTCAATACATTCCGCCCCTACGCATTTGTTGAAGTGCCCTGTTCGCCGGCCAGGGTCGACTAGTCCCGACCACACAGGTGAAGACGGGTTTTCTTGCGACAATTACTCTTCACTACACTTCAGAGTAAAAGAAGACATTTTTACATAAATATCGTGAAATTTTATTGAACTCCGAATAGCAAAAACTCCACCATATTAGTGCAACATCCTCTATCAAAACTTCTAGTAACGCTCTCTGCGCATACGAAAGTCTCAGTTTGTCAGCAGAGGCGGATCCAGGATTCGATTTTGGGAGGGGCCCATAAGCAGAAATACCAGAGTTTGCGGGTCCCTCAACCGAAATTGATTTTTTAATAAACTATTTTTAAGCTGCAATTTAAGAAAACATTAACTAAATTATTTTCATAAATCACCTTCAAAAAATTATGTTTTCGAAATAATTAGTTTTAACCAAATTTTTTATTGAGAAGTTTCTGCTAACAAGCTGATTCACTGCTACAGATTTACCCTATATAACTTCAATGAAATCAGAAATGTGTCAGCGCTCCCTCTAAAACTATAACCCGTATGAAATTATACTAATTCTTTGGTGTTAAAAGTAACGATTTAAGTGGAAAGATTGAATTAAAATGTTGGATTTTTTCTATTGCAGTATTTGTAAATGGGAGGAAATGTAGCTTAGTGCTATTGAAGCTTATCTACATGGAGCGACAGGAATTAGAAGTTGCGTGCTAGGCTATTGTTAGTAGGTGGGCTGCTTAGCTGGGTTTGCCAACTTGGCCCACATGGAGGGATTAGTAGAAGAAGTTAGTAATAGTTAAGAGTTATTGATAATAGGAGGAGGTGGATAGAGGAAGGAGTGTTCGCTTTTTAGTAGTCACAGTTATGTGAACAGGGACATTCATGTGAAAAGCTACAAATTTTCTAGCCCCATCGGGAATCGAACCCGGGATGACTTGATGAGCGAAAACACTTACCACCTGAGACACGGGTGGGTATAATGTTGGATATTGAATACAAAGTGAATGATTTTTATTAAAAGTCTTGTTGCTTTCAATGGTCATACTAATTTTTTTAAGTAAAAGAAAACCTTCCTTTTATTGTTACCATTTCTCTCTTTTTTAGGGTGTTGCACATGCTCCCCCCCCCCCTTGGTTCTTCCACTGTTTGTCAGAACTTTCTGCTCTAAAGACCTTGTTATTGATGAGCCCTTAAAGCCCCACAAAAAAACAAACAAACAAAAACNTAACGAAAGGTGATTCTAGATTCTATAAGCCAACGTATAGAATTACATCAGTAAATAATCTCTACAATTCAACTCAAAGTATCCTGTCAACTCAATTGGATATAAACTATTCAAATTCATGGGTTTACTCCATGAAGAACTCACATTTTTGGGCTGAAGAATATCCTTCTTATATTTTCTACACTCAATTACATATCGACAGAAACAAAAAACTAATAGAAAGGTATAGAAATCCAGACTTTCAAGAGACAAAACCAATTAAGAAATCAAATTTTGAAGTTTTGAGCAATACTCAATTCTACATAACATTGAGAAGCAAATTATATTAAAATCAATCAATATATCACAATTTATGTAATATCAAGCAACAAGTTTTATGTTTAAAACATTTTCAAATTTCCTGCCCCCACCCTTGTTTCCACCGACAAAGAAACACACTTCTTGCCATTGGGTCACAACTTTCTTAAAGTATTTTCGTATCAGTTTCTGCAAATAACTGAATTTTTCAAGAAAGTTCCTCTTGCACCTTTCTTTCCAAGCCCTTCAGAATAATGAAGATTTCATGAAAGTTACTAATTCACGAATCAGTGTACACTGTCCCAGCCAGATTATGACTATCCTGTGATAAGCATTAATAATATGCAGGAAAAAATGAGCATTTTCTTGATGCAAATTAATTGTTGCGTTATGTTGAATTTTGCTTTTAGATTGCCACAAATTTATAATTTCTGATGATATGGCGTGTGGAAGGAATTCAAAATAATTCAGTTGGTGGAAGTGAAATACCAAATAACATTCTTCAGACAAGTTTACTTCGTTTGGTTCACAGTACAAGAATCAGGACTCTATATTATTTTAAATGTAAATAAGTGATAATACATATTCACACTTGCATTAGTCGAGACCTCTACATTACAGCAGTTGAACTCACAATCGGAAAAATTAAAACAGATAAGTCAAGAAACCTAAGCTCATTATTTTCCAAACAAATTTCCAAATCACCTCAGAGCAGCAACCAAAGTAATTACATGCATCAAATTAAACTGCACACAACACAACTGATTATTATTTGAAACAGAACTCTGATAAATACACAGGGGAATGTTACCTTTAAAATAGTTCCAAATAACAAGAACTATTACATTTTATAAATAAGTACATAATAAATTTAACTACAATATACAAAAGTGTACAAATATATATGTCCTACAAAACTATAATTATATATTATAATGCAACAGGAACTAAACATTCATGCATTTCATCTTCTTTCACTATTTTTCTCTAGAATGACCACAGTCCAGTAATAACTCAGAACAATTTGTAAATACAAATTATTTTCATCTGTCGAACACTTAAATCCAACACTTTAGAGAGTCCTGCCTCCAGAACAACTGAGTAAGTCCAATTTGTCTTTTGACACAGAAACACCAAAGGAAAATAAGAATTCTTGTTCTGTTCAAAAACCAAATATATTTTGTAAATATTTCTATGAAATAAATTTTCTGGGATACTTCTTTTATTGCTAACTACCTACGATAAAATTACAAATTAGGAAAGGTCATTAGTTTTTCATTAATGATAAAAAGCAAAAAAATACAGAAAACTATGGATCAGATCATTTCCAGAAATAAAATTAAAAATACAAAGCCTTATGAATGAAACAGTTTTTCATAAACAATAATGAGTAGTCAGATTTTATAAATCAAAGAAACAGGAACTACAATCTGTTTTAGTTTATATGTCAACCATAATACAAACAAACTAATTTCTTCACATTAAAGTCTTAATATCATAATCATTTCCAATACATACAATTCCAACTAAAAATTTTACCTCAGTTTCAAGGATATATCGCTTATCACATCACTTGAACTGCACAGTCCAATATGACAGATTAGCTTCCATACAAAAATATTCAGAAAAATTCCCTCAAAATGTAGGTATTACATGACAAAAATCCAAAAATTGGCCACAAAAACAAACGAGAAAAATTGGGAAATAATATTCTTAAAGCAATTAGACCTCATCCGTTGAAACTTTGACCAGGTGGCATATCCATCCACCAAGCGACTTGTAATGTTGGGCTGCAAGTAAGGAACATGTCCGTCAAAATGTTTAGAGCAAGATAAAGTTACATTTCAAGTTTCCAAGAAATTGTTTTATTATTATGAGAAACTGTCTCAAAATATGTAACCAATTAAGAAGTGATTCAAAATCGTTCACAAGTGCTTTTTTCAACATGCCCTCCAGTATTAGGACAGACAAGAGGTACAAGCTCAAAAAAGGTAGAAGGAAACAAAATTCTGTTCAATAAATAGAAACACAAAGAAACTATGCACTACAAAGATAACATAAGCAACTGCAAAAGGAAACATGAGACGACACAAGGTATGAATATCATAAGGAATTCATAAAGTGAGGTCTTATTAATAAAATAAATCAAATTGTTTTCCATGTCTTCACTAATTTTTAACAAAATTTACCTTTCGGTTGCGAACAAGCTTTCAGGGTACCTTATCCCTATAGTTAGAGACAATATTAAGCAAGTGCTGGCCAGCATTACACTCCTTCAGCTCAAAAAATACAAAGCTAAGAGCTAAGTAACTTGCTTCCACCAAATGTTAGTTTTAGCCCTTCAAGATTCCCAATCTAAATACTAGCTTTCTTTTAATTTTTATAAAAACACATTAAGGATGCAGTCCACCAGATCTTTAAGAACAATATCAATTCCATTATGTCGCAACTTAAGAAATAACTTATCACAAAATTCAATAAACCAAGATACATTTTCAGGTTTTCAGTAACTTTGGTTTAACACACAAAACCTTTTTATTCAGAATATATTTAATAGATATTTTAGTACAATGCAATGGCAGAAATAATAACAAGTGGCAAAACATAAATACAAATAAAAAAAATTTCATAACACAACACATCTTGCCACAAAAGCTCGGAGCTCTTTCTACTGTGAGAAAGGAAACGGTAAGTGTTAAAAAATATGTCAAAGGTAATATTTTCAATAAACATAAGAAGGGCTCTAATGACCCTGCCGTTGACGAGCCGTAAAGCCCCACAAGAAAAACAGCATAAGTATGGACTATATAAAGAGAAATAGAACAAATACAAGTAAAAGCAAAAATAATTACGTTTGAGATTTATTCAGTACCCTATTAATTCAAACTTATTATAAACACTAAAAACAAAGCAGAGCACAGACAATTGACTTCAGTACCTTACATACATTAAGGGCATAATTCTCAAAAATGTTGGTTAAATAAAATACATCACCTATAAACTGCATTTACCTGAATACAATTCTATCTTGGTGCTTGATACTTAGGAAATAATGCATTAATGCATCCAGGAATACTAATTAATGTGATTTTACTCGTATGTATCGGCCATCATTCAGTTCTCTTTCAAGTCAGTCCCAGAGTTTCATATTTTGCTTTCCTACTTGATACATTTTTCATTCGAGGTAATGAGAGGAAGAACAGACACATTTCTAAGCAATACGTCAGGAAGGTAACTGCAGGTCATGTTGCCATCACTAATTGAGAATCATAAATCAGGTATATCATTAAGGAAGGCTACATTATGTTGAGAAGTCGGCACAAAGCAAGGCATGCAAGCTCCTTAGTACGCGGCTGTGCAAGTGAGCTGAGCTGAAAGGAAGAGGAATTGCTAGGGTGAAATCAACTTCCTACTTCATCTAACAGATATAATGCAAGATCTCTATGGGAGAGTAACGTCATTAATAACCCTATTAAATGCTTACTTCAATCAAAGATTACAATATGTAGACTGGGAAAGAGATGGAAATCAAAACTACTATTACTACTGCATGCAATGGAATTCAAAATATTCTTGAGAATTCAATAACAGAAACCATTGAAGAACTATATTTTATACTTCACAAATAGAATGTGTACGATTCTCACAAGAAATACCAAGAAAGGTAGTTATATATTCAGATAAATACAAAATAAAATATAGCTAATTCAG
The DNA here is from genome assembly GCA_002313205.1 of Laupala kohalensis. NCBI lineage: Eukaryota > Metazoa > Arthropoda > Insecta > Orthoptera > Trigonidiidae > Laupala > Laupala kohalensis. Next base: position 72,899 of record NNCF01140907.1, read on the forward strand.
AGGAAGAATTAAATACCCCTTGCTTCCGAACATAAAATCATTTCTGAAAATTAATATAAAAAACTTGTTAAGGTAGAATTGTATCATCTCACACCACTGGTTTTTAAAGGCCAACAATAAACCCAATTTATTTGCCATGGGCAAAACAACTAGGATAACAACTTTAATCATATATATACATTACATATCTAATTTCAAACAGATAAAATATATAAAAATTAACAGATATATACATAATAAAACTTTTATACATTCTGGGTTTTAAATATGTACAGAAATACTTAAGATAACAAACACAATGTACCCTGCACATATCTGTGAACTTTACAAACAAAAAGTTAAGTGAACTATCAATGAAATGACTGGCATGAACCAAACAAGCAACATTAACAGTGAAATTGCGTAAGGATTACAAATGGAAGTTCTGAAATACCAATCATGAAATGTCAATTAGAGAGAGACTATTTCACAATGAATTATACTGTTAGGTGCAAATGAACTCGAATGCAGAATTTACTACTGCTGTGTGCTGTAATGTCCATCCTGTGTATAGTTCCATTACTTCAAAACATAGGATATGTCTTACAGTTCAATCTCTATAGTTTACACATAGTAAATTTAAATTTTCATATGTGCTCTGAACAGTTCTCATGAATAACTAGTCCAAATCACAGAGAAATCTATTTTCCTAATTGACTTAAGCCCAAAACCTACAGTAAAGAAGAAAACACACTTATCAGCAACAAGAATTGCCACAAATATTCCGATCCTTCATACAAAACTTCTATTTCATCTGCAGGCTATTTACAAAAGAGTGAGTTTACGTGCATAACAACTTCCATTACAATAACAAATATTATCAATTCATCTCCTTTCATGCAATAATGTCTAAACAAACAGAAATCACAGAATAACAGCTCAGAAACTATAAACTTACTTTCAGTCGTGAAACAATAATGAGAAAAGCCACCGTAACTAATTCAAAGGGCACAACGATGGCTTTTAATTGCACCAAAGAATTTAACTGCATACATCAAAGTGTTGACTTCAAGGACAAAATACTAAGTAACAGGATTACTTAGTTGTTTCTCTTAAAAATTAACAACTAAATTTACATAGATAACATCACAAATCTTAATTGTAAAAGCTGTTATTGCCATTTTAATGTACTCGCCCCACAAACTAAATTCCCTCAAAGTAATGTGATGGAAAACCAACCATCTATTATTATTATTATTAAATGCAAAGCCATTGGTATATTCTGTACATATTTTCCTAGCAATTAAGATTGATACTGTTACTCTGGATGGTGGGAAGTGAAAAAGTATGGTACGATCCTGCTCCACAACGTCCACTGCTTCCGTTCAACGCAAGTCTGGATTGTCATTGACCTGCTTTTTGATGCGGAGGAGTATAGTCGTGTACCACTGGTCTAGTCGCGATATAGAGTCGTAATCTTTCACAGCTTCTGTAAAACCATCTACGTTTTGTTCTTCCATATGATCAATGAGAACCTAGAATCAAGAATTAAAATGTGTTCTTCAAAACTTAAAATAAAAAACAAAGATATTAATAAAATGAATCCTTTCAAATACGTTAAAAGTTTTCTAATGCTCTATTGCTTATATAATGTGAAAGAATTTACTGCTTTTAATAAAAGAATAAATTCAATTTACCAATAAATAATGTATTCCATATGATTTCGGATGATGGAAGTGATGTTTATTTCTCTTATATTTTGTCACACCTTGTTATAGTACTCTAGATACTGATTAAATTCATTTTTTCACGCATGTTGTTTTTATTTATCCTTTTTGTTAATAACAGTAAATTTCTAAGTGTATGCAACCTTGGCACCATTGAATAAATGATCTGAGAAGCCCCATCCTGGCCCAGGTTTTTCTCCAGTTTGTCTTAGGGTAGTGGCAGATTTTCCATCGGGGGGGAGAGGGGGAACGTCATTTAATATTTTTGTTAGTATTAATCTCAAATTTGTACTGCACATATCTACTATTCATTTTGAACTAATAAATTAATAATATTATATATTGAAAACAAAAAAATTATAAGTGTCAAATCACCGTTTCAAGCGACAATCCCTTGCTTGTTTCCAGAGAGTAACTAACCCCACGTTGGTTTTTTGACAATAACAATAAAGTTTATTTATTTATTCTTTTGTGCTCATCTTGTGTTATTTCATGCATCGATTGGGTTACTAAATAAACAGACAAAAGGGGTGCAAGAGGTGACAGAAGTAACCACAACAAGGATTTTATACAAAACAAGTCACCATCTTCTGGCATTCTTACACTCTCACAGTACTTTCACAGTTTAGCAAGAGTTGTCAAAACTAGATACATACAGACAGACAGACAGACAGTTGAAATGTATTTATTGATAGTGTTGGTTATTCATAAATTTAAATAATTGTACCCTCCTATTTACAGAATTTAAATGCTGGTTACATCAATGAAATTACTATTCAAATAATATATACAAACTGATTTGTTCAACAATCATTTATAGGAAGGTTGATAATGAAACCAGTATACAACGTCATCTCTATAAACAAATAATGTGAAAAAAAACACACACACCAGAATAAATTACCAAACAATATAGTAGAACAGAATATCAGAAAATTAAACTGAAAAAACACATTATATTAGGAGTAAAGAGCCACCAGTATTTACTAACAAAATAAGTAAAAGGATAGAAGGAAGTAAAATAGGGAATTGACCAAATTGGAGACACAACATGTCTGTATGAAAGAGACAAAGAACAATATGCAAAGACGTGGAAGAGGGGTGAGTATAAATGAAAAATCAATAACCCAGTATTCAAAAGCAGTGAAGAACATAAATTACTGTATTTACCCTAATACAGTCCCCCCCTTATCTTAGGAGGTAAAATTTTGAAAGAAAAAAATGAAGTTGAGTAAAATCATCTTTCTGACGGGAAATGCTCATTCAAAATTCCATGTGAAATGGTTGGCACTGATAAGTATAATCAAAAGTACTTTAAAAGCCAAGTACTATAGTTAAATTTCTTCTCTTGACATCGCCAGATCCACATGGTTCTACTTCGAATTCTCATACATGTCTGAGCATTATTCAGAACTTGCAGTTTGATGTTAGCGTCGAAGCATCTTTGATCGCCCCACTTTCGTTGTGTCGAAGATGAGCTCAGTCTCTCGAAAAAATCGTGTGTCACGTTCGGCAGTCGGTCATTATTCCTAGACGACGTGGACCAGTTCGATTTCCACTTCGAATAAGCGTCGAATCACGCCATCATCGATCGATNTCGTGTGTTCGCTTAACTCGTCATCACCCACGAAACTTTGAATTAGCAGTTAAACTCCTAATATTGTCCCCCCCCCTCCAGGATTTTCGGGCAATCTTTTCGGAAAAGGGGGAACTATATTCGGGTAAATACGTTAAGTAACGTAGTCATTGATTGAAGTCATTAAGCTCTGAAAGAAATGGGAGTCAATTACATTACAAGTTATTATTCCAAATTCTGATCGAAAATGCCATTTAAAATTTTTAAACTTTATTTTTTACTGAAAAGGTAACAACAAAAATCCATTTTTGCTCAAAATTGGGGCAATTTATCCATAAAAATTATATAAGTTAAATGTAGAACTTTTTTTATCTCTAAAATTAACTTTAACAAAAAAAAAAACATTTTAATTGACTCAAAATGGCATATAACAAACTATGATAAATTCAAAGATCTCAACAAAAAGGGATAGAAGTGACATTTTTGTGAAATTGGCTTAAACTATATGGTATCATTAAAATGCAATACATAACCTGTAGATTCACATTTAGATTATTAAGTTTTTTGTGATAAACAGGAAACAATAGATGTAATACCCAAAATTAGGATCCAGTGTCTTTTGGTAAAGGGGTGCAACCTCTTACATGTGATACAGATCAGATGACTGGCACTTATGCCTTGAGACCCTCTACATTGCCGATCTACAAATAGAGTTCCATCCTTTCCCACAATGTACATTCCCTCATCTTTACATCGATACATGATTTCATTCTTGAGTTATTGGCCAAATAATGTGCTCAGTACAAGAATATAACATGCACATGGAAAAAAACACACAATAGCGAAAATTGAAACACCTCTCAGACTGATTTCTAAGCAATTACTGCTAAAATACTCTTTTCTTTTTTTTCTTTCTTTTTGCTGTTATACGTGTTACTGATAAGGAAATACAGTGGGGCAATCATTAATTAGATAAGTAGTTGTCAGGAATGATCCAGAAACAAACAAATTTGGCAAATTCGTTTTCTGCAAAAAGAATTCTTATATAGATAATGTATACTTATTTCATATATTGCCATAACTCAATACATCAAAGAACACTGTCTGTTCTCTTGAAATGATTCTCTTATCTGTCAATTCTTTCTCAAATTGTAATTATCTCAATAACAAAGATAAGCCTCAGGCACACTCATTAGCTAATGCTCGACCTTTGAACTTCACTGCTCAAAAATGTACAACTTGACTAATATGACAAGATCAACATTGATTCCTGTAGTGAATTCATAGCAAAATTCTAAATAATGTTCAGCCAATAAATTGATACTCTACAATGAAGAAAAAGACAGAGGAATGAACAAAAAATAAACAGTAGTATAGAGTTATCTATAATTTAGAGATACTCCAAATTCCTATACAAACAAAAATCAAACTGGTTTTTTAAAATGCATGCAGGAGAACAAACAATTTCAGGCTGCAACGGAAATCAAGAAGACATTTTGTAGAACAATGTGCATTGATCCTTAAAATTCATAAAAAGAAGTAAAAAAATTACTACTAACCATATGTTCCAAAATTCACATAAATATTATGTACAAACCTTAATTAACTTGAATTCTCTTGAATCTTGAAAAGCAGGATAGAGCTCTTGGTAGCGTTCTAAGGCGTGCTGAGCGTTCAACACATCCACGCAGAGATGGCATAAAGCAGCGCGAAAGAAATATTCTTTTGCACTATATTTCAGCAGAGAGCTTTCCAATGAAGAAGAAGCGACCTACAAAATTTAAAAACTCTTAAATGGATCAAATTGAATTAATGGAAATTATTAAAAAGTGACCAACCTTCTTTAACAACTACAACTAGTTTGCTAACTTCGTATCTACGATCGTTTGTTTTTACATTTTTAAATTTAGATATGTGCATTTTATTTTCATTATTTAATTTGGCACAAAAGATGCAGTATATAAGCTACAGCACCAATAAAATTAAAAATTGAATAAATAGCAACACAATGGTCTCAATAATTGCAATGTGAGTAGTGCAAAGATGTATGATTTAAAACAATGACAAACGTAATTATTAAAAGACCCATAAAGGTCTTTCCAAAACCTTCTGTACGTTAAAATATTACATTTATATTTCCTTTTCTCCTCTAAAATGGATTCAAGTATAATAGGAACAGGTTTGACAAACATTTTTTTAAGAAAAAATAATAACAGAAAAGGTATACATTTTAAAACTATTGTTACATGTCTCGCCACAGTTATACAGACCAAAAAAGGGGCGACTAATAGATATACTTTACATACAACAGTTTACATCGGTTCATTATATTTTATCTGAAGAATGTAAAATGAACCCTTATAACACATTGAATGATTCACAACAGCTATTAGAAAAAAGAAAAAATAGGTTACACTTGCCCAGACAACTACATAATTTATACTTTACCTGCTCATATATTTGGATAGCCTTCTCATAATTTTCAAGTTGGGCAGCATACTGCGCCACTTTTAAGAGACACTTATTAGCAGAAGAATTGCTTTCCTCTCCCCTGAAGTAATCAGCAGCTTGGTCATAATGTTTAACGGATCTTTCCAAATCAACTGCTTCAGACTCGTAAATTTCTGCAATAGACTGATGGTGTTTGGCTGCCATTGTAAATCTTCCCATATCAGTGTATATTTCAATAGCTTTCAATAAACTATTTGCTGCCTCTGTAAAGAAGCAATAGATACTAAATTAATAATATTCTATCACAGAATAGATGCATATTTCTAAAATTAAGAAACAACTGTAACTAAACAACAAAATTTAATGATGTCAGTTAAGGAACCCTGTAGATCAAATTTTAAAAGTCGTTTTAGAAGTTGAACTAAAAATTTAATAATACAAATTATTTTCCAAGCTTTAAAGGGCATTTCCCTCATATCTGTCTACATAAGATAAAGATAAACATCCTTCAAAAAACATTCAATGATAGTAAATAATAAATTTCATTGCGCCTAGATTCTGGCATTCTTCAGTTCTGACTGTTGCCTGTACATGTACAAATAAATAAATAAAGCTGTCTCTTATANTTAAATCTGTTAACTAAAAATTTTGATTTATTAACACACAGTGAAAATCAGGAATCAAAGAAATGTATTTTAATGAGAGGGAGAAAATAATGCCATCAGCATTCTCCAAATGGCAAAATATTTGAAATCTTTAAGTTGTTTTGCATTATTAGCTCCATTTAATGACAATCTTAAGAAATACTAGAAACTTTTCTGCAAGTTTCTAAGCATCAAGAACCGCACAACTTCCCTCATCATAAACGCCGCAAGAATGACAATAACATTTATCAAACAGGGTTATTTTCCTTCCAATTTTCCCACCCTCAAAAATTCAGAAAATTAAAAAACAGGAATATTAGTCTGCAACTAAGAAGAAAGTAACAAATGAAAAATGTTTGGGTTTTTCTCTCGATATTTTGAGGAAGGGAACAATTCCCTTGTTCCTTTGGCATTCCTTCAAAAACTAAAAAACAGCTTCAAATCATTTTACAGAGCAATCAAAGACACAGATGAAATTTAACTCAGAAATATATAATCAAACCAAGAAAATACAGAAATTTAAAAAAAAATCCATGTATTTTAAAAATATACCCAAGTAATAAGTAAAAAAAAAACCAGCCTGAAATTACTGGTTCTAAGTGTTCGAAGACATTTCGTTAGTTACCTGCAATGCTAAAAAATAATCTGTCAACAAAATAATTCAAGAAGTTGCCAAATATATGCATTTTGGGTAAGGGAAACAAATTTTGATACCAGGAACCACGAAGACCTTATTTGTCTAACAAAGGAAAAATTACAGGTTAATGAGACAATGCCAACTAAGCAATCGAATGTCTTTCGGAGAGGGTATTTAAATATAACAGTTGTACCTTCACATGATTGAGTGAAAGGTACAGAAATTATGGTGGATTTCGGATGCCAGGGAATTCAGAAGTTGGATTTACTTGCCACAGTAAATCAAGTTCTTTTCATTCAAAACGGCTACAGTTAACCATGGCAGAATGGATGGTTTCATTTAATTGGTTTTAAATAAATAAATTTATTGCAATATTTTTTTCTTCAATAAGATGCCGATTATCTTAAAAAACAGTATCCAGTGTAATAAATGGGCAAATAAAGTAAAGACATGGTTAAACAATTATAAACAATATACAGGATAAGTTAAGTCAAAACAAATTAGAAAGATTTTAAATGTCAAAAAAGAATATAAATTTGTTATTTAGTTTAAAGGCGTAAATTTGAATTTAATTAGTTTTAAGTTAACTTAGATTTAAGAAACTAGATCTACAATCAGACCAAGTGTCAATGTAGGGAGGTTATTTGCAATAACTTTTTATGTATTATTATGTAATCTAGTTCAATAGATTCAATCCAATTAATTGTCAAAAAAGCAGTACAAACTGTGTATGACCATGTGGAGGTAAATAAACTAATTTAAGATTTCGATCACTAAATCATTTGAGAGAAGCCACGAACTGTGGACGGGCATGATGAAGGCAGTGGTCGTAAAGCGAAAATGAAACTACAATGGGGCAGTCTATAAATTACATAATGCATAATTGAACATTATTAAAAACCCCACCTCCCCTCCTTAAAGTTCCAGTAATGATAGCTCTTAGAACCCATCCCAGATCAGGACTTCAATGAAATAATCTAATTAACAACCTTTCCAAAATCACACATAGGCGAGAATTTTGAGACGTGATATTTTCAAATCGACTATTACATTTTTTTAAATCATGAACCATGAAATAAATTATATTTCTCACATAAATAATGTTTTCAGTATGTTATTCTCATATATTAGATATAAAAATAATCTGGTTGTTCTAGAATTAGTGAAGGTGAAAAAAAAGAAAAGATTATATGGACGCTACAAACCTGAAAGACTTATAAGGGAATGGTCAATAAGTGACAGATCGAAACAGGCCCTGATTTTGTTATTAGATTAGACTCCCCAATAGAGTTTTGAAGTCAACTCCAGAGATTGGTCCAGTCATTTTGCAAGAAACTTTCAACTCAAAAGGTTGATCTTCGTGACAAAATGTACATGGACAGCTCTGAAACTTTGGTTGCTTCCTAGCTCGGGACTCCCTGATCTCAAATCCAGAAGGTACCTCCACAATAGAAAGAAATAAGAGGTTATCATCCATGAATAATTAATTGTATCAATTAATCCTCACAAACACCATTTACTTTTGGTCTATTAAGAAATGACAATTGGACGGCTATTCAATATGGGTCCCATCAGAGGCTCGTTTACTGGTGACCAAACACAATAGCAAATAGCAGTAAGTAAGTACAAATGAATATTCTGGAAGTAGTAAATCTACTTGGTTTCATCCAGTTACGCAGATCTCATCCTTGCCTTTTTTATGGCTCAATTCTAATTAAAATTTTAATGTATTATTATCTCTTAAAGTATTATTTTCAATATTATAACAGTTAAAATTGTTCAATTATGAAGTCCCAACAGAGAAATATTTGATGAGGAAGTTCACCCCACCATAGATCAGTTTCCTTGATCTTATAATAATAATAATTGATTGAACCACATAGATCATTACTACGATGTATGGCGAGTTATAATACTAACAATAGTTGCAATAACAATAAATTTTGTGTATAAAAATAACAAAAACATAGTAATAATAAATATATTTAACAATATTAATTTAACTTAACCAAAGTAGAAGTTAGCCTAAAGACACAATTATTTTCTAATATTACATAAATTTAATAATTATCTAGGCTAGAGTTATGATGGATTATTGTGTATTATTTTACTTTTATTTCATTTATTTATGTGGAAATCTACATTTATACTAAAGCAGTGTTATTTTATGTAGTTGTTTTTCTTTTCCTGTATTTTGGGTCACCTTCTTCTACATTTCCTCTACCTCCCACTGAACTGATTCAGGAGACAAAACGAAGATTACAGTGAGCGCCTCATATAGAAGTTAATGTCACTAGCCTTTCTTACTTGGGCAACTGTGGTTCACATCCTCAGTGATACAATTAGAATTTGCAGTAGTGGACAAAGTGGGTTTGGGCAGGTTTTCTCAAGATGCTCCCATACTCCAAGCATTTCATTCCACCATAACAGACCCTTCTTACTTCATTTCACACTCATTCTCATCTACCATTCTGAAACTAGCTGCGTTCATTTCTAAAATCACAAGTGAAGCATGCAGTAAGGAAATCGGAGGCGAAACACCACGCAAAGCAGTTTCTCCATCTATGAAAGCAATACTAATACATTGATTTTAGTTGAAGCTTTTGGAGTCGAAATTTGACAATTACAAATGTGTCTTTCTTCATACATCTAATGCTGGTTAAGTTTCACAAAAATATTCACAAAATGGCAGAGTTAGATTGAGGAGAGATCAGGACTTCCCCATAATCAATGAAAAAATTAATCTGTCTCGAATTTCATTAAAAATAAAGTACGATTGATATATAGGCATAGGGTGGTTAAAATCTTTTGTACAGCCTAAATATTACACCATTATGCGTCCTATTTTCTAAAATTCAATACCATCACTCTTCTGAAACCTAAGCGCCCCACCCTTCAAAAAAGAAAAAATTCTGGATCTGTGACAGAAGAATAGGGAGGAGGCATTTGACCATACCACAGGCTCAGTGGAAAAGAAGTTACAAAGAAAGCAATAATAATAATAATAATAATAATAATAATAAACTTTCTGAAATGCTGGAACGCTTAAAATTTTTACGTAATTGAAAATTAATAATAAATGAGGTTAAAAACCTGTACTCAATTCTATGATACAGTTCTGGGAAAGTTAAGATTTAATTGTCAGTGGAGAAATCATCTTCAATAAGGGAGCTAAGCTACTAGTTCCAGTAACAAAATCTTCATGAAATAAAATAATCAACAATTCTCAAATAAAGCTTCCAGCACAATAGTCTAATAACATAAACAGTCTGGATCATGTACATATTAAATTAGAACTCTTTAATGCAGGGTAAATTTGGTAAATTAGGAGTCATAACTTCATTCTACAAAGAAGTTGCAAAAAATATATATTATAAGACAAATAAAAAGAAAGTGGAGTGAATAAAAATAAAAATCGCTAGGAAAGATGACACAAACCAACAGAGATTGTAATTTTTTAGATAAGTAACAGTTATACAGGTATATAAATATTTATGATTTTTGTATGACAGTCATCCTGCATAATTACAAGAAACATTCCCATGGATGACTGATACACAGGAATAATTTCCAATATTTACCACACAATATGAACAAAGAGAACATTAAGCAAATAATACAACTAATATAATAAAAACTCAAAAATCTCATTTTAAGGCTAGTTAAAAAGTAGAATTTTAACTTTACTCTGAATAATAAAAGAAAAGAAAGAAAATAGAATGTTAAAGAGAGTAAAAAATAACACATACAAAAGATAGTAAGGAAAGAAATTATCGTTGCTTGACACTTCTCACATCAATAGTGTTTTGCAAGCATAGAACAGTTAGCTGCAGAATAAAGTCACTCATCTTGGTAGAATTAATTATGCTAACCACCAACATTACATTAAACATCAACATGTTGCCAAGAGGTACAAAAATGTAATATAAAACACATAAATTGGACCAATTTAACATTATGGTAGAATCCTAACCTTCTTTCTTTGTATATTCTTCCGTGAGTGCTTCTACCTCCACCATCACACTTAAACAGATTTTCTTAAAACGGAATCGCTGGGACTAACAGAACTAACATCGATTGTGACCAAACATTTGTTTATGGTATGTCGCTATCGCAAGCCACATTGAAATTATCATACCCTAAACTACAAATATGGTGGCAAAGAGAAGAATATAGAGCAGAACAATATTTCTTTATAATTGCCATAAATATGAAGAGTGAAGAATGCAACTTATATTTTTCGGAATCGCAATAATATTTGTAGTAATATGGCATCAACATTTTTTTCAAACATGGAAGTCACCAAATCATTATATTTGGTCCGCTTTCACACCAAGCAACTGAAAACAGGTATCAACATTCGCAGGAGACAAAAGTAGTTCGTCATCCATGCTCGATCGGATACAACAATACTAATCCAAGCATCAAGAAGCAGCTCACAAAAACACAGATCTGTCTGTATGCATTACAAACACACATACTGGTTACAACAAAACAACGCTCTTTTAAATTTAATAGAGATGACATAGAAAAGACATCATACCATCTGGATCTGACTTTTTGAAGCAATTGGCAGCATCAACATAGTTCGTGGCGGCGTCGTGTCGGCTCCCTGCTTTCGAGTGTAATTCTGCAGCACTGGTGAATGCTTGACCAGCAGAACCCCACTTTTTAGCCATTTTAAAAAGGTTTGCCGCTCGCTGGTAGCATTCTACGGCTTCTTCTACCTTCGAAGATCCACTAAAAACAAAACACAGCTCTTGAAAGTATGCCAACAAATTAGTGGTATTTTTTCAGAAAAAAAACAGGAAAAAATATCAAAGAAACAATTTCAATGTAGAAGCAAAATGCAACAATATACATCGTAAATGAACGACAACCAAAGTACAATGAAGTCGTGCATAACAAATTATTTTACACGAATCAACTTACCCGAATAGAGAACCAAAAAATCCTTTCGATGATGTCAACTTCTTTTCCGCATCAGCCATAAGCTGAAGCGCTTTTTGTTCATTATCGGCCATAATTTAGCAAAAGTAAATGACAAAACGAAACAATACTCAACTTCGTTCAACACGTCCCTTATTGATAAAATGCATCCTCTATCCACCACTAGAGTGCAGTATCATCGACTTTCAACGCGCATGAGCAACATCAATTTCGAGCGTAGCGATTATGCGAATTCTCGAATCGGGAAACACCAGCGGCATAAATAAAAGTGGGGGGGAAGAGATTTTCGAGTAAAGTTCAAGATAAATATTAATTTTTTATATACTGGTCAAACATATACCATCATAAATTAAAGCATTAATTATTAATATGAGGCATATTATTGAATACTGTCCATGAAAATTATCAAAGTCGCGGTTCGCAAACAGGCGGCTCCTCACATTCGTTATTCGGCGAACCCCGAGCAACCGAACAGCGAATCCCGAGCAACAGATTCGTGTTCGTGACTAGAGGTTATTGAGAGTGAATCAGAAGTAATCACACATTCTGCTGTGTATGTAGTTGCGTCTTGTGAAATGTTGTTAAGTAAATGGGTCTTATCTAATCTTAATTAAATCAGAGAAATTAAATAATTAATAAGCTAGTTTTTATTCCGTATGGATATAGCTATAGTAATTGGTTTTCTTGAATTTTAAGACCGTTACAATCATTATAGTTTTTATACACTCTAAAAGAATCAATATTGTATAAATATCTTAATTTGTGTCTCCACAACAGTCCTCTCTATTTATTTAGTGAAATTTCATTAATTACATTTAAATGTTATTTTTATTTACAATAAATTTTAATAAAAACAATGTAAAGACGCTTAATAAAAAAGTAAAAATATTTTTGGTTTAAATCACTCATCAAATAAACTTTATTTCCAAAAAGCAGTTGCAAACTGCGTATGACCACGTTGGGGATAGTAAATAAGGTTACTTCATCACTACTTTATTACTTCAAATTTCTCCATTTTATCACTTCTAAAAACACTTATTACTTTGAACGATAAGGAGAAAATTACGAATAATTAGTTTTTTCAGCGATTACTTACTCGAAATAACGTGAAATCGTATTACTCGTATACTCGCTATCCTTGGTATTCGTAAAAGCACGAATATGTGGACAGGACCACGAACAGGTCACTCGCGAATATTCGCCTATGTTCGGCTTCTTTTGATGTGTCTCAAAAGACCGACACTCTGCGGAAAAGGGCGAGCACCGGTGTTGCGACGAATAGCGAGCAACCCATCCACACTATTCGCTATTCGGCGAGCAGTTGCTCGGGGTTCGCCGAACAGCGAATGAGTGGAACCATCAGGCGGTCAAGGGGGGTGATTTGTACCTGTCAACATACTCATTAATTCAAAACTATGTTTCTTTCACTACAGATTCTCACTTATTTACTTATTTTCATAATATTATAGATTTCATACACATAACAAATTGTCAATTTTATTCAATAAATATTTAGCCATTTTTAGTTATTTAGAACTTCTAGTGTAATTTAGCTAAGAAAGGTTACAATATGAATTAATATTATTGCTAATCACTAATAATAATTATTTCAAAAACTGTTTCAAACAAATAAATATTTTGAAAGTCGAATTAAGGTCGAATTTTCAATATATTTTGAAAATTCGGTCGATTGCATACTTTAAGCCGTACCACGACAGACTTGGTTCGATGGTTTAACCAATTATCCATACTCTTCGAACAATGATGAACCAATAATTGAGTCATTTTCCCTATATTTTATTATCACGTGTTTAATTTATTGAATACTTCGTAAAGTGGTCTACCTCATAATATTACATGTTAATTTGTGTTACACAAAAATTACTTTTACTTGTTAATCAACGTACGTTCAAAGAAGCAGGCAGAATTTTCGAGAATGGAGTGCGAGGACGGAGTAACTGGAAAAATAAAAAAATAAAAATACGAGCAAAAATCAATCCGTTAAATGATTGGGTGAAACTCGATATGATTGAGATTAATAGTTATTTTATTATTTCAGATTTTTCTTATTAAAAACGAGGGTCATTATGATCAAGAGTCTGGCAAACTGGCCAAACGTTTCTCTGAAATCCAATCCAATGTTTGCAAAACAGTTATCCGTGTTTTACAAGTTTTCAGTGGAGAGGGACGAACACTGCAACACGGTCAATATTTTTTTTTTTTTGGTTGGGGCTTTAGGTCTCGTCAACATCGAGGTCATTAGAGCCCATACGGTCAATATTCAGCGACACAGAAAACCCGTAGTCTCACACCATTACAATTTACGAACAATTGTTCAACGGTCTCAAAATGGACTCACTCCCCCTCTTTTATTTACCTTTCCTTGATTTTTTTTCGTAACACTAGTAATATACACGTCCTCGCGCGGGGGGGAAAAACTGTCATTTCATTTTGGAATTAGTTTTTCAGTCACGTCACTGCACGTCTATCAACAACAAAAACAAAAACTTAAAAAGTATAAATTACAAAAAAAATTCAGAGGTCTACATGGTTGAAGGGCGTGTATGCCAAATATTAAAGTTCAAGACCTTAAAGTCTTTACGCTAGGTAAGAAAATAAAAATGTGTTCAACGTTCAATAAAAAGAAATCATAAATTGCGCAAACTTTGAGGAATTTTACCCCTCCCCCCACGGCCCAACAAACTTCGTCACTCTACACCACCCCCTTCCTCAATGTGACGTCACAAAACGACAAAGAATGAAAATTAAAAGGAGAAAACGTAAAAATCATTTGTATATTTCAGAGGTCGAAGAAAACGCGCAGAGAAATTTGTGCAAAAGGAACTTTTGTTTTCGTTGTAGGAAAATTTGTCACAGCCGATACAACTTTCAACATTTATGATAAATCAAATGTAACGTCACGCGCTCTAAAATAC
>NNCF01140955.1:15341-25837 GCA_002313205.1 Laupala kohalensis
TATCTCACTGACCTGTAATGTTACTATATCCTCGCAATCACAGTAGAATAATTGCCCATAAAGAATCCATGTTGCTTATGAGATCGCGATGTATAGTACCATCATAGGTCAGGTAGTTAATATCTCACTAATCTTTAATTCTACTATATCCTCGCAATAACAATAGAATAACTGATCATGATGAATCGATGTTGCTTATGAGACCGCAATGTAAAGTACCATCACAGGTCAGGTAGTTAATATCTCACTGACCTGTAATGATACTATANTATATCCTCGCAATATCAAAGAAATAACTGACCAAAAAATTTCCATGTTGCTTATGAGTCCGCGATGTATAGTACCATCACAAGTCAGGGAGTTAATATCTCACTAACTTGTAATGTTACTATATCCTCGCAATAGCAATAGTATAACTGACCATTATGACTCCATGTTACTTATGAGACCGCGATGTATAGTACCATCATAGGTCAGGTAGTTAATATCTCACTGACCTGTAATGTTACTATATCCTCGCAATATCAAAGAAATAACTGACCAAAAAATTTCCATGTTGCTTATGAGTCCGCGATGTATAGTACCATCACAAGTCAGGGAGTTAATATCTCACTAACTTGTAATGTTACTATATCCTCGCAATAACAATAGTATAACTGACCATTATGATTCCATGTTACTTATGGGACCGCGATGTATAGTACCATCATAGGTCAGGTAGTTAATATCTCACTGACCTGTAATGTTACTATATCTTTGCAATAACAATAGAATAACTGACAATGAATATTCCATGTTGTTTACGAAACCGCGATGTACAGTACCATCACTAGTAGGTTAGTTAATATCTCACTGATATATAATGTTACTATATCCTCGCAATAACAATAGAATAACTGACAATGAAGATTCCATGTTGTTTACGAGACCGCGACGTACAGTACCATCACAAGTAGGATAGTTAATATCTCACTGACTCTTAATGTTACTATATCCTCGCAATAACAATAGAATACTGACCATGAAGATTCCATGTTTCTTATGAAATTGCGATGTATAGTACCATCACAGGTTAGGTAGTTAATATTTCACTGACCTGTAATGTTACTATACCATCGCAAAAACAAAAGAATAACTGACCGTGAAGATTCCATGTTACTTATAAGACCGCGATGTACAGAACAATTAGAAGACAGGTAGTTAATATCTCACTAACCTGTAATGTCATTATATCCTCGCAATAACAAAAGAATAACTGACCATAAATGTTCCATGTTGCTTATGAGACCGCGATGTATAGCACAATCACAAGTCAGGTAGTTAATATCTCACTAACTTGTAATGTTACTATATCCTCGCAATAACAATAGAGTAACTGACCATGAAGATTCCATGTTTCTTATTAAACCACTATGTATAGTACCATCACAGGTCAGGTAGTTAATATCTCACTATCTTGTAATGTTACTATATCCTCGCAATAACAATAGAATAACTGACCATGATGACTCTATGTTGCTTATAAGACCGCGATGTATAGTACCATCACTAGTCAGGTAGTTAATATCTCACTCACCTGTAATGTTACTATATCCTCGGAATAATAGAATAATTGACCATGTAGATTCCATGTTTCTTATTAAACCGCGATGTACAGTACCATTACAAGTCAGGTATTTAATATCTCACTATCTTGCAATGTTACTATATGCTCTCAATAACAATAGAATAAGTGACCATGATGGCTCCATGTTGCTTATAAGACCGCGATGTATAGTACCATCACTGGACAAGTAGTTAATATCTCACTGACCAGTAATGTTACTATATTCACGCAATAACAATAGAATAACTGATCTTAAAGGTTTTATGTTGCTTATGAGACCGCGATGTATAGTACTACCACAGGTCAGGTAGTTAATATCTTACTAACCTTTAATGTTACTACATCATCGCAATAACAATAGAATAATTCACCATGAAGATTCCAAGTTTCTTATTAAACCGCGATGTACAGTACCATCACAAGTCAAAAAGTTAATATCTCACTGACCTGTAATGTTGAATATCCTCGCAATAACAATAGAATAACTGACCATGAAGTATTAATGTTGCTTATGAGACCGCGATATGTAGTACCATCATAAGCCGGGTATTTAATATCTCACTAACCTGTAATGTTACTATATCGTCGCAATAACAATAGACTAACTGACCATGAAGATTCCATGTTGCTTATGAGACCGCGATGTATAGTACCATCACAAGTCAGGTAGTTATTTTCTCACTAACCTGTAATGTAACTATATCCTCGCAATAACAATAGAATAACTGACCACGATGACTCCATGTTTCTTATGAGACCGCGATGTATAGTACCATCACAGGTCAGGTAGTTAATATCTTACTGAGTAATAATATTATTATATCCTCGCAATAACAATAGAATGACTGACCATAAAGGTTCCATATTGCTTATGAGACCGCGATGTATAGTACCATCACAAGTCAAGTATTTATTATCTCACTGACCTGTAAAGATAGTATATCATCGCAACAACAATAGAATAACCGTGCATGAAGATTTCATGTTGCTTATGAGACCGCGATGTATAGTACCATCACAAGTCAGGTAGTTAATATCTCTCTGACCTGTAATGTCAGCATATCCTCGCAATAACAATAGAATAACCGTCCAAAAAGATTCAATGTTGCTTATGAGACCGCGATGTATAGTACCATCACAGGTCAGGTACCTAATATCTTACTAACCTGTAATGTTACTATATTCTCAAAATAACAATAGAATATTTGACAATAAAGATTCTATGTTGCTTATAAGACAGCGATGTATAATACCATCACAAGTCAGGTAGTTAATATCTCACTGACCTGTAATGTTAGTATATCATCGCAATAACAATAGGATAACTGACCATAAACGTTCCATGTTGCTTATTAAACCGCGATGTACTTTACCATCACAAGTCAGATAGTTAATATCTCACTGACCTGTAATGTTACTATATCCTCGCAATAGCAATAGAATAACTGACCATAAAGGTTCCATGTTGCCTTTGATACCGCGATGTATAGTACCATCACAAGTCAGGTATTTATTATCTCACTAACCTGTAATGTTAGTATATCCTCGCAACAACAATAGAATACCCGTGCATGAAGATTTGATGTTGCTTATGAGACCGCGATGTATGGTACCATCACAAGTCAGATAGTTAATATCTCACTAACCTGTAATGTTACTATATCTTCGTAATAAAAATTTAATAACTAATAATGAAGATTGTATGTTGCTTATGAGCATGCGAGGTATAGTACCATCACAGGTAAGGTAGTTAATATCTTACTGATATGTAATATTACTATATCCTCGCAATAACAATAGAATAACTGACCATGAAGATTCCATGTTGCTTATGAGACCGCGATGTATAGTACCATCACAAGTCAAGTAGTTAATAACTCTCTGACCTGTAATGTCAGCATATCCTCGCAATAACAATAGAATAACCGTCCAAAAAGATTCAATGTTGCTTATGAGACCGCGATGTATAGTACAATCACAGGTCATGTACCTAATATCTTACTAACCTGTAATGTTACTATATTCTCAAAATAACAATAGAATATTTGACAATAAAGATTCTGTTGCTTATAAGACAGCGATGTATAGTACCATCACAAGTTAGGTAGTTAATACCTCACTAACCTGTAATGTTACTATATCTTCGTAATAAAAATAGAATAACAAATAATGAAGATTCTATGTTGCTAATGAGTACGCGAGGTATAGTACCATCACAAGTCAGGTATTTATTATCTCACTGACCTGTAATGTTAGTATATCCTCGCAACAACAATAGAATACCCGTGCATGAAGATTTGATGTTGCTTATGAGACCGCGATGTATGGTACCATCCAAGGTCAGGTATTTAATATCTCACTGACCTGTAATGTTATTATATCATCGCAATAACAATAGGATAACTGACCATAAACGTTCCATGTTGCTTATTAACCGCAATGTACTTTACCATCACAAGTCAGATAGTTAATATCTCACTGACCTGTAATGTTACTATATCTTCGCAATAACAATAGAATAACTGACCATAAAGGTTCCTCGTTGCCTATGAGACCGCGATGTATAGTACCATCACAAGTCAGGTATTTATTATCTCACTGACCTGTAATGTTAGTATATCCTCGCAACAACAATAGAATAACCGTGCATGAAGATTTCATGTTGCTTATGAGACCGCGATGTATAGTACCATCACAGGTCAGGTACCTAATATCTTACTAACCTGTAATGTTATTATATTTTTAAAATAACAATAGAATATTTGACAATAAAGATTCTATGTTGCTTATAAGACAGCGATGTATAGTACCATCACAATTCAGGTAGTTAATATCTCACTAACCTGTAATGTTTCTATATCCTCGCAATAACAATAAAATAACTGACCATAAAGGTTCCATGTTGCCTTTGATACCGCGATGTATAGTACCATCACAAGTCAGGTAGTTAATATCTCTCTGACCTGTAATGTCAGCATATCCTCGCAATAACAATAGAATAACCGTCCAAAAAGATTCAATGTTGCTTATGAGACTGCGATGTATAGTACCATCACAGCTCAGGTACCTAATATCTTACTAACCTGTAATGTTACTATATTCTCAAAATAACAATAGATTATTTGACAATAAAGATTCTATGTTGCTTATAAGACAGCGATGTATAGTACCATCACAAGTCAGATAGTTAATATCTCACTGACCTGTAATGTTACTATATCCTCGCAATAACAATAAAATAACTGACCATAAAGGTTCCATGTTGCCTTTGATACCGCGATGTATAGTACCATCACAATTCAGGTATTTATTATCTCACTGACCTGTAATATTAGTATATCCTCGCAACAACAATAGAATACCCGTGCATGAAGATTTCATGTTGCTTATGAGACCGCGATGTATAGTACCATCACAAGTCAGGTAGTTAATATCTCACTAACTAGTAATGTTACTATATCCTCGCAATAACAATAGAATAACTGACCACGATGACTCCATGTTTCTTATGAGACCTCCATTTATAGTACCATCACAGGTCAGGTAGTTAATATCTTATTGACCTGTAATATTGCTATATACTCGGAATAACAATAGAATGACTGACCATAAAGGTTCCATGTACCTTATTAAACCGCGATGTACAGTAGCACCACAAGTATGGTAGTTAGTATCTCACTAACCTGTAATCTTACTCTATCCTCGCAATAACAATAGAATAACTGACCATGATGACTCCATGTTGCTTATGAGACCGCAATGTATGGTACCATCACATGTCAGGTAGTTAATATCTCACTGACCTGTAATGTTACTATATCCTCGCAATAGAAATAGAATAACTGACCAAAAATGTTCCATGTTGCTTATGAGACCGCGATGTATAGTACAATGACAAGTCAGGTAGTTAATATCTCACTGACCTGTAATGTTAATATATCCTCGCAATAACAATAGAATAACCGTCCATAAAGATTCAATGTTGCTTATGAGACAGCGAAGTATAGTACCATCATAGGTCAGGTAGTTAATATCTCACTAACCTGTAAAGTTATATATTCTTGTAATAAAAATAGAATAACTAACCAAGAAGATTCTATGTTGCTTATGAGTACGCGATGTATAGTACCATCACAGGTCAGGTAGTTTTATCTCACTAACCTGAAATGTTACTATATCCTCGATATAACAATAGAATAACCGTCCATGAATATTCCATGTGTCTTATGAGACCGCGATGTATAGTACCATCGCAGGACAGGTAGTTAATATCTCACTAACCTGTAATGTTACTATATCCTCGCAAAAACAATAAAATAACTGACCAAGAAGATTCCATGTTTCTTATTAAACCGCGATGTATAGTACCATCAAAAGTCAGGTAGTTAATATCTCACTGACCTGTAATGTTAGTATATCCTCACAACAACAATAGAATAACTGTTCGTGAAGATTCATTGTTGCTTATGAGATCGCGATGTATAGTACCATCACAGGTCAGGTAGTTAATATCTCACTGACCTGTAATGTTACTATATCCTCGCAATAACAGTATAATAACTGACCATAAAGGTTCCATGTCGCTTTTGAGACCGCGATGTTTAGTACTATCATAAGTCAGGTATTTATTATCTCACTGACCTGTAATGTTAGTATATTCTCGCAACAACAATAGAATAACCGTCCAAAAAGATTCAATGTTGCTTATGAGAGCGCGATGTATAGTACCATAACAGGCCAGGTACCTAATATCTCACTAACCTGTAATGTTATTATATTCTCAAAATAACAATAGAATAATTGACCATAATGATTCTATGTTGCTTATAAGACAGCGATGTATAGTACCATCACAAGTCAGGTAGTTAATATCTCACTCACCTTTAACGTTACAATATCCACGCAATAACAATCGCATAACTGACCACGATGACTCCATGTTGCTTATGAGACCACGATGTATAGTACCATCACTAGTCATGTAGTTTATTTCTCACTCACCTGTAATGTTACTATATCCTCGCAAAAACAATAGAATAATACTCTATGAAGATTCCATGTTGCTTATGAGACCACNACGATGTATAGTACCATCACTAGTCATGTAGTTTATTTCTCACTCACCTGTAATGTTACTATATCCTCGCAAAAACAATAGAATAATACTCTATGAAGATTCCATGTTGCTTATGAGACCACGATGTATAGTACCATCACAGGTCATGTACCTAATATCTTACTAACCTGTAATATTACTATATACTCAAAATAACAATAGAATAATTGACCATAATGATTCTATGTTGCTTATGAGACCGCGATGTATAGTACCATCACAAGTAAAGTAGTTAATATCTCACTAATCTGTAATGTTACTATACCCTCGCAATAATAGAATAATTGACCATGTAGATTCCATGTTTCTTATTAAACCGCGATGTACAGTACCATCACAAGTCAGGTAGTTAATATCTCACTATCTTGTAATGTTACTATTTCCTCGCAATAACAATAGAATAAGTGACCATGATGACTCCATGTTGCTTATGTGACCGCGATGTATAGTACCATGACAAGTCAGGTAGTTAATATCTTTCTGACCTGTAATGTCAGCATATCCTCACAATAACAATAGAATAACCGTCAAAAAGATGCCATGTTTCTTATTAAACCGCGATGTATAGTACCATCACAAGTCAGGAAGTTAATATCTCACTGACCTGTAATGTTATTATATCCTCACAACAACAATAGATTAACCGTTCGTGAAGATTTATTGTTGCTTATCAGACCGCGGTGTATAGTACTATCACATGTCAGGTAGTTAATAACTTACTAACATGTAATGTTACTATATCCTCGAAATAACAATAGTATAACTGACCATGATGACTCCATGTTGCTTATGAGACCGCGATGTATAGTACCATCACAGGACAAGTAGTTAATATCTCACTGACCAGTAATGTTACTATATCCACGCAATAACAATAGAATAACTGACCATAAAGGTTTCATTTTGCTTATGTGACCGCGATGTATAGTACCATCACAAGTAAGGTAATTAATATCTAACTCACCTGTAATGTAAGTGTATCCTTGCAACAACAATAGAATAACAGTCCATTATATTCCATGTTGCTTATGAGACCGCGATGTATAGTACCACCACAGGTCAGGTAGTTAATATCTTACTAACCTGTAATGTTTCTATATCCTCGCAATAACAATAGAATAACTGGCCACGATGACTCCATGTTTCTTATGAGACCGCGATGTATAGTACCATCACAAGTCAGGAAGTTAATATCTCACTGACCTGTAAAGTTAGTATATCCTCGCAACAACAATAGAATAACTGTCCATTAAGATTTCATGTTGCTTATGAGACCGGGATGTACAGTACCATCACAAGTCAGGTAGTTAAAATCTCGCTAACCTGTAATGTTACTATATCCTTGCAATAACAATAGAATAACTGACTATGATGACTCCACGTTGCTTATGAGACCGCGATGTATAGTACCATCACAGGTCAGGTATTTATTGTCACACTGACCTGTAATCTTACTATATCCTCGCAATAACAGTAGAATAACTGACCATAAAGGTCACATGTTGCTTATGAGATCGCGATGTATAGTATCATCACAAGTCAGGTAGTTAAAATCTCGCTAACCTGTAATGTTACTATATCCTCGCAATAACAATAGAAAAACTGACCATGATGACTCCATGTTGCTTATGAGCCCGCGATGTATAGTACCATCACAGGTCAGGTAGATAATATCTCACTGACCTGTAATGTTACTATATCCTCGCAATAACAATAGAATAACTGACCGTAAGTGGTTCATGTTTCTTTTGAGACCGCGATGTATAGTACCATCACAAGTCAGGTAGTTAATATTGTCACAAAGCGACATGAGGCTTCCCTTACAGGGTCTCTCGCCACGTGGTGTGGAAGTCACCCGAGATTTATCATCTTGCTAATTAGAAGGGCTGATAGTGATATTCATGTTACTTGCCCCCAACGGAGCCTCTCCTTCAACCGCGGTGCCCAGCCGCGAGAGATGGGACCACTTCCTGTTTTTGTATGTGGGATAGATGCGTAATTCCCCGGAAAGTGACACAGGGCCCAGTGACTACGCGTGGCAGTCATCCCATGCAATCCCCCACCATATGACGATCCCTCCTACTTTCTTAATGAACGCACCTTAACTTATGGACAACGCCCTGCTATTTCTACCAG
This sequence comes from Laupala kohalensis, assembly GCA_002313205.1. Lineage (NCBI taxonomy): Eukaryota > Metazoa > Arthropoda > Insecta > Orthoptera > Trigonidiidae > Laupala > Laupala kohalensis. Next base: position 24,200 of record NNCF01140955.1, read on the forward strand.
TTCCTCGATGGGCCGTGTGCAACTTTTCCATCTCTACAGATCCCCCCCCCATCTCAACACAGCGCTGGAACCTTACGGACACGCGCCTTTTCCACCTCGTCAGGGTGTTGGCTCAAGGATTCTTCACCCCCCGGACGCCCCCTGAACTTACTTATGCCAGGGGCAAAGCCTTACTAGGCTCTCTCTGCTCTCTCCTCCACTACGACTACCGGGACTACTCGGTAGCCCTCTGCCGATTGAGACAGGAGAACCCGTTACCGTGGCCACTGCTGTGGACTCCACCACCGAGGCGAATGAACTCTCCGATGGTATGAACTTGGAACATTGTCGGATCTCGACACTAGCAGCCCTTACGGCAAGCTATGCTAGAACATTGTAATTCACGCCGTACTCAAGTACAGCGATGTAATCAATTGTTTTTACGCCCACTTAGGGCTTTAACATTCAGTAAATCTCTCTAGCTTATGTGCATGAGTTATTATTTCAACCTCTCACTAGGACCTATGGCAGGGCAATTCCAAGCGAGTATTTCTAGATCTAAGTCTGACTATACTGCCCACCAACGGGGATAAACACCGCCTCAATATTGAACTAAGGCTGCCCCGTTGTGACATGGTGAAGGCGCCGGCTTTTCCGGCTTTTATTTTTTTTTTTTGTTGCTGTTTACTGAGAATATCGTGAAAAATTTAATTTTTCGATTGTTTTAGTTTTAAACAATTGAGTTCAGTATTTTTCTCTCACCCCTGTCAGAAGGTCCTGGTATTTGGTGATCTGTATTTTTATTGCTGTGTGCATGTACTGCTCTTTACAGAAGCATCATTTGTTTTATGTTTGTTTTCGGGGGGTGTGTTGTAATCCTCCCCCGCGGGTGACTTTGTATTTGTGGCTCTCGTTTTAGCATTGCGTCATTTAATATTTTACCTTCCGCTCATTTTGCGTAATTTATTAACGTCGTGCCCCCCGTCTTCCTGAATGTTTGATATTTTCATGGGGGAATGTCCTCACGTCTCACTCGCTCACAGAAGGGCGCCCATCTCCACATTTTAGACGAGATTTCTGATGGTAGTCTAATAGCAAGGCTTCAAGTGCCAGTTTCCCCTGCGTCTGCGCGCAGTCTAGACGTAGACGTATCGTTTGACCTCCCACACGCGCCGCATTCTACCCCTTTTAAAGGCCCCGTTTTAAAGCTCCCGTCTCCCCCGCCTGCTTTTTCCGGCGGAATGGCAAGCCCCTCAGGCGAAACGGCGCAACCAGCGCTGGCGCTGCCGTCGACGACCCCTCGCCACCGTACTCCGAAAATCGACGTCGGTGAATTCTCAGGTGACAAATCGCGTACCGAATCTTTCCTTGAGAAATTTTTACAGGCCGCTTCCGTGTATATTTGGACGGATGTAGAAAAAATTCAGTATTTTCCTTGTTATCTCCGTGCGACCGCATGCGCGTGGTTTGACGTCTTCATGACGGGTAATCAGGATTTAAAATGTTAGGATGTTGTGAACCAAGCTTTTGAAAAAGCGTTCCACCCTACTGGCCGCCGTGAAAAGGTTATTGTTCGCTTGCGTACGCGCAAGCAAGGGAAAAAAGAATCGCTCGAAGCGTACGTCTTTGACGTCCTTAAACTTTGTAAGAAAGTTGATC
>NNCF01140970.1:7825-64058 GCA_002313205.1 Laupala kohalensis
TCGTTGATGAGTTAGGACAATGCCGAGTATATATAGAGAAATAAGTGGCAACAGCCTGATTGTTATTGTTAATTGTTATTGTTAATTGTTTAGATAAGTATTCACAACTCTGGCTTCTTAATGAACTTTTTAATTAAAGAGTCTTTCGAAACGAAATCAACCATGGGATTTTAACACTCCATGTCAGATTTTGCTGGTCCAAGCAGATGGTGTCCCTGGAAACTTTCTAAAGATAATTTTAATGGTTTCATTTCAGAGATAACTTCATTTATTTGGACAGAGAATTATACAGAAGACCTAAATCTCTTACAACATTTTTTTTTTTGCAAAGGATTGTCCAATCACTAGGAGAGTGAATATTATTATTAAAAGTGTTATACTGAGGTGCAAAGATTTTTATAAAACAATGTGACATTAGTATAATACAGTATACACAAACACCAGTTTCATTACTTTAAAATGTTATTAAGTAATTGTATTTTAAATATTATTTATTATTGAAACATTTTTAACATACTGGCTGAAGTTGCATGAAAACAAATAGACAAAACACATTTCTTTTTGATTCTTTATGGTTTATGGTTTGTTCGTTATGGCTTCCTTCAGCCAATTCGTAATGAAGCGGTGACAAAAAATTTATTCACTAACCACACTTGACAATTCGTTATAGACCATTATTCTGAAATAATTGACTTTTCAGGAATCGGAAGCGAGATTAGAATCGAGATCAGAATCGAAAAAAACATCAAAACATACATTATCAGTACTTCAATTAATTGATCGAATTAAATCTTTTTGTACGGTAATTTTGTAAACGTTTTTTGATACAAACTAGAACATTACTGCACAATAACCAACATTAGTCTCTAGACTAGAGACTCGAGTACAACACACAAGGCAACAGACTTGGAGGTTCATTAAATTAATTAGAACTCACGGTATTAGTTGGATCACATTTTTATCTCGGTGCGTCTTCATCAATCATCAGAGCACCTGCTTCCAAGCGTGGTTTTTCTTTTTCACTCCCTTCACCAACCCCATCAGCACTGCTAATCGTTTTACTTTTTCAAAAATAATCGGTTAATAACCGCTTCGTAATTAATTTTATTGATAGTAATATTTACTACACGATAAGAACTCTCCGCACTCGGTGAATTCAGGCAGCCCAGTAGGCGGAGTATGATTGCCACTACTGTCTTTCTGCCAACATGATCACTTTGCTGGACGTATCCTTCTACACGTGGGCTAGTTCGCCTATTATCCAGCCACGGCGCCGTGAAGTCGACAGGTGTCTAGCCTTATTTTCAATCGTCGAGGGCACTATCATATTCAGGCGTTTTGATGACATATTTGTCCCTGGACGAAACATTAAATTTGGTATGGCCCTCACATTGCACAGTATATTTCCGTTGAAACGGCAGTTAAATCGCGTTATTCTTAAATAGTTTTACATATTCTCAAATATATTATTCAGGAATAGGGCATATTATGTATTCTTTAATAACACACCTTTATAGATTTTTTATCACGAATTTTGTTAGAATTTTTCGCGTGAGTACATAACATACTCTTTCATGCTAACGCCACTAATTATTAAATAAAATATTTAGTTATATTTATCCCAGAATGATAAATTGTCTAGCAGTAGAACAGCATATTACGAAAAACATCTTTTCTAATAGCAAATAGGCCCTACCCGAAGGGAGCCCCGACGGCGGGTTCTAAAAATACCTGATCTAGTGATGCTCCCTTAAACATCGCCTTTCGGTCAAACTAACATAGTTAACCTTCGCGGCCGGAATGATTCACCTACTGGATATTATTATTGCAAATTACTTTTTTACCGTGTATGTACAAGACAAGAAATTAGTATAATTTCGGAATCTCCACAACATTGTAGAAGAATGACAGCAAACAATAACCATTTTCAAGCATTCTGTATTGATGGTGCCAACGGTAGTGTAATCATCTCGAGAGTAGGTGAGTCATTCCGGACGCCAATGAGTAAGAATGTTAGTGTTGTGTCAGGGAGCATCTCCGGGTCAAGACGTCTCGGAACGAGGAAGTGGCGACAGAGTGAGAGGTGGTTACAGCCACACGCCTTCCGATACTTTGGATCGTATACAAATGGTGAATGCGACGTTCTAGTTGCGCTTCGAGGCGCTACTCATAAGGCCTTTATGCCCACAGTCTTACTTTCTTATCAGCGCATTCGTCCAGCGATTATATTCTTCTACGTTTCTATATATCAAATTTTTAATTGTAATTTTTTTTTCACTACTTGGAATTTGTAATTTTTAAGAGGGGCGCTTGCAGGCTGAGGGCGCATTTGTCCGCTTTGCGGGAGGACGCACCGGCCCGCGGGCCGGTTGGCCGGCAGGCCAGTTCGAACCTGGTGCGATTATATTCTTTCACGTTTTTATATTTCAAATTTTTAATTGTAATTTTGTTACAAATTTAATATTATTGTTGTTACAAATTTGTTACAAATTTAATATTTCAAATTTTTAATTATTATTTCGAATCGGTAATTTTTAAAAATGGCGCTCTTTTCATCCTCTGAGCACTCATATATCGAGTCTTGAGTTTTTATTTCTACTATCGGATTTTTTATTATAGACCCCTCACTTTGAACTGCAGTGGAAGGCACAAAAAATCATAGAAAAAAATAATTAACACAAAAAAATTTGTCACGTTTTTGTGCTTGTACTTAAAACAATCACAAAACGTAAAACCACAGCAAAAATCATAGCACTTATCATACGTGTGTCAGTGTATATAAGTTGAAAACAGTAACATAAAATGTCTTAATTACAAAAATTGTTATTAATATTTTTGAGAACCCAATTAAATATTCTCACATTACCTTGTTCGAAATACGACATAAGTGATTATCAAATAACAAAATTATGAAATATTTACGAAAAAGTTATCTATGAGATGAAGTCTTTCTTTAAATCTTTCCAGTGTGGACTGTGTGCGCGCGACAACAGCACGACCAGACTGTACTTCGCCGCTGAGACACCGCTGGTCGCCAAATGAAAACATAGTTCTGTTTATCACTTATTTGTGGTTACATAATAAGTTTTAAACGTTTAAATTCATTGATCTTGTGATCAAGGCATTATGCTGCAAGCGACAGTATAAATTTTATTCCTTAAAAACGTGTCTGGTCGTTTTTAGCAATGCATTCGAAAAACGTTAATAACTCGTTATATTATGCATATAGAAGCTCGAAATTTTTAAATGTTGTCACAAACATAATAATAATAATCATTCGCTGAATAAGAATTATTTTTGACACTTTTATTTTATTGTAAAAAAAATTAGTAAAGACGACGTATCGGGAAAAGCTGTGAAAATTTCGCGTTTTTTGATACATTTCTNACTATCGCTCATAGAAAACCTTCCCATATCCAAAATAAATATCACGAAAAGCGCGCCCACTTTGGGGACGGCTGTGGCGCTTTCCCGGGGAGGGTGGTTGGAAATCGAACCAGGTCGCGGGAAAGTTTGATTATTGCGCCATACAAAGAATAGGAATGACACTAGTTCTATCTCGCGGTTAATTTGAGATTCAATGTCCTATTATAGTTCGAATTCTCACCACAGCGTCACAGACATTCACAAAGTTTGGCGCAAGTTCAAGAGCAATGTGGGAATATCTAGTACATACTATAATATCTACCATGACCAAGTAGGTCTGAATACACACATACAACTCGTGCACGGTCCAACAGTGTGTTTCTTTCAACTTTTAAAATTTGATTTTAATTAAATGTTGAAGATTAATTGTGTTATGTTGAATGAAAATGGAAGTCGGGGCCGAGATTCGAACTCGGGTTCTTCAGCTTAAGAATAACGCTGGTGCGTCACGACCCCGTTCGCCTCTGTTCCCAGTCTACCATTGACATTCAACTTCCGTTACCCACAGTCCCGAGTTCGAATCTCGGCACCGTCACCCATTTTCATTCATCATCACATCATGAATCTGTTACCTGGCGGTGTGGTACACAGCAATTTAAGAGATTTCTGTATGTTTGAGCACATTATACTGGTGTATCAATGGTCTTGATCTTTTTCCGGGTCTAGTGCGCTCCCAGTGGAGTAAATGGAAAACGCCATTAGATTATTAGGCACATTTTAGTTTGTGGTTGATTCATTTCCATTTCTTTTACATTAATAAGATAAAAAAAATTCTTAGCAATTAATTGACCCTCACGGGTAAGGTTAATCAGATTTCTAAAAATCTAAACATGAGTCACCGACCATTTTGAGTAATCTCATTACGATGCACCTCGCAGGGCGGCAGCACTTTCGAGAATACGTGCTTGAAAGGAAGCCGCGCGATAGAGACCTTAATTCAAAAGAGAACAGTCAGCCATGTCCACAACTTAAGAGCACGTATTGTCTCGTAACAGCTATAATCTCTACGCTCAAATTCTCACAGCCCCTTTGGCGCCAGCTGTGACTAGATGCTCGTCTCTTATTAGTGGAGTAGGGAGCAGGTGCGGATACAAAGGGGGAGGACATAGAGATTATGACACCACCCCCCCAAAAAAAAAGAAAAAGTCCCATAGACAACATGGTTTTTTGTCGCGGAAAAGCGTTTGAGATTTTCGAGAAGGTTGACGTATTTGAACCGTTTTTAATCAGTACTAATTAGTACTAGAGTATATTTGTAGTAACGATTGAGCAATATCCAGCGTGCACTACCCTGTCCGACAATGTGGCGGTGATGGTGGTGCCATTATGGCTGTGGAGAGTGGGTGTATGTGTGAATCACATGATATGCTCGTGGGAAGAGAGTCGCCTTCGGAGGTCCAACGATTATGAATGGCAGATCAATGCTATCTAAATTGGCAATACTAATTAAATAACACAGCAAATTAATGTGATGTAATGCACCAGTAACAATTGTTTTATTGCAAACTAAACGCCCATTTCCGAACGTATGCTGGTATGAACTTTTCTGCCAGGTATCACCATCTTAAGTCGGTTCCCTTCTGTAATATTCATCCTGTATATTGATGATTTCGTGATTTTTTATAGGTACAACGATTCCAAGTTTCGATTTTGAGCTTGTGCGATAATTCTAGCACTAAAAGTTACTAAAAATCTACGAATTAAATATACATTTCTTCACGTCGTTTAAACTGCTGCCCCATTCTGCTAGTGTACTTTCCACAACAGAAAACGAAACAACACTAAAGTTACGAAGTATAAACTGAAACTGTTTTAATACTTTTACTCCACAAAATAGAAACAGATCAAATTTGTTATCAGATCATAGTTAATGACAAATACAAACCTAATATCACACGAAATACAAAAATGGCGCACAGAAGTCTGGTCGGGTTTAATAAAAACGTGTTTAGAATGGAGTCACAAATGGTACTGCAATATCATCGTCACTTCGTGTTTCCAACATGAAGTTGCATCTTACAAATCCATTTCAGAGCATTTATTGGAAGTTTTACGGGAAAAATTGAAACTTTCCAAATATATTTAATGCGTCAATAACGACGACCAAATAACTAATCACTTTCGTCAGTTTCCAATATGGGAAAAATTACTCTTGAGTAAATGAAGTAAACAAAATTTAGTGATATACTACTAACAAATAGCAGGCGTCTTAATGAATACAGAGTATCACACGGCAGCTCATAGTCCATCCACAAGATTAAAACCATAGTCCGTCCAGTCTTTGATGAAGGTATCTTTGTCGACGCTGTATGCGCTATCTGAGAGAGCATCAGTCGAAGTATAGCTCTCGTTCTCGGTCGCTATCTGATGCAAAATCGCAGAAACGTCGCAGCTCACTTGCCCTTCCTCTTGCCCTGGTCGTTCTTGCGGGTCACGATCCTCGGACCCGGACCTCGATGCCGCCTCTGACGTCCCCACGAGTAACCACGACCCATCGGCAACCACGCTGTCTACATGCTGACCGCTGAAGGTATCTCGAGACATTTCCACTGCAAGCTGGTCGTCTGAGTTTTTCTGCAGATAGGAAAGAAGTCTCTTTTTGATACATGGCTCTCTATTTTATATTGTAGTATTTGTTAATGGGAAATGTAGCTTAGTGCTATTGAAGCTTATCTACATGGGGCGGTAGGAGGTAGGAGGTGAGTGGTAGGGGCTATTGTTAGAAGGGAGGTCGGTGAGCTGGGTTTACCAACAACTTAGCCCACGTTAGTAAGAGGAGTAAGTTACAATAAGAGTTTGTAGTACTAGGAATAGGTAGATAGAAGGAAGGAAGGTTCGTAGACCAACTTTTAAATCACGAATGTGATGGACGTTTTCTTTTATTTGCAGTAGATTTTTCGTAGTATTTTTACATCATTGTTATCCATAGTTCACCGGACATTTGAGAAATACATTTAACTTTTTCCGAAGTTTGATGCATGAATCACGAAACCGTTGCGCTTGGCCGCCATGTTTGTACGTGCTCTTACGTAATTCTAACTAGTCAAGCGAGTTCATGAATAAACTGATAGATACAAATTAAATCATGTTCCTTCTTCATTAGTATTTTTCATATTAATGTGTTATATAACAAAAAGAATAATGTTCTCCTTCTGATAAGGCTCTACAACCCTAGGTGGGACTTGATAAGTATCACTTAATAAGAATAAGAATAAAGAAAACAATAATACATTCCCGTGATTTGACTAACTTTGAGAGCTGGTCCTACCGTAGTGACAGTGTTAAGAGTCTACCGCACATACCGTAGAACCCTCCCGTATTTCATTGGGAGATTCCTCGTGGAAATAGCACGTGCTGAGGGGAAGAGGAGATGTCCAATTGATGCTCCTGTCCTCGGATGCCGTCGTTTGCTCAACTACCGAGGACTCTACACCAAGTGAATGCTCGCGTTTCCTCAGTTCATAGCGAGTCTGTTTCTCCGTTTGCCGTCGCCAGCCACCAAGTTTCTTGCGAGGCTCCTGGAACGAGGTCCCCGCCATTTGCGACCCGTCAGCAAGAACGGCGTCTACCTGGTGATTCGGGAGATATACTCCAAGTCACGCTGCTGAACTTTGCTGAAAATTATGCACTGTGGCTGCCTAACACGAATTGCCAGCTTGCACGAATTCATGTTTTATCTAAATATATATTAATACTGGTCATCCAAATGACTATTTGCCAACACAAGACACTATGACACAAGGTAATATTCGTTCGATGAAGAAGGACCAGAATAGCGCCTCAAGAGCACGCGAATTGAATTGATGGGAGAGGTTGGCGGTAGATTTAGTTTTTCAGAAATTCGCATGTCCCGCCAACATATCACGAGGTACAAATATTATTACTCTTATTTTTATTGCTGTATTTGTAAATGGGAAATGTAGCGTGCTATTGAAGCTTATCTACATGGAGCGATGGGAAGTAAGTGGTGGGTGGTAGGGACTATTGTTACTAGATGGACCGGTTAGCTGGGTTTACCAACATCTTGGCCCACGTGGAGGGGGTGGTAGAAGTGGTGAATTATATTTCGAGTTATTGATACTACGAGGAGTTGGATAGAGGAAGGAAGGAAGGTTTGCTTTTCAGTAGTCACAGCTTTATGAACTGGAACATTAATGTGAAAAGCTACAAATTTTCTGGCCCGTCGGGAATCGAACCCGGGATGACTTGGTGATGAGCGACAACACTACCACCTGCGCCACCGGTGGGGCTCGAGTACAAGCTCTGTACCAACATCAAGTCAGGTATACAAAACAAAAAGTAAATTAATAAATAAATATTATATTTTCAAGAGAGCTGTGCAAACTGCCTTTGACCAAGTTGAAGACAATATAGTAATTTACAGCGACTAATATACAATAAACTAATAAACACAGTGCGTCTCCGTTCATGATTTTTTCCCCTTAAGTTAAATTTTCTCGAAGCAAAAAACATGACTTAGTATGAGTGTAGTATATGAGTGTACGGAAGAAGTTTTTGTACGTCGAATTGAGTCATGTAAATGATGAAATGTTCTAAGTGCCAAAAACTGTGTTTTTACACGAGATACACAAAACTGATTAAACAGCATAGTCGATTATGAAACAAATATGGAATAATCATCTTAGGTTACAAGTTTAATCTTGCAACTAATTGTCCTCTTAAAAAACAAAATTTTATGAAAATCTGAGGTGTTCTATTGAAACCAAATGTCATATGGTTACAATATGGAGATGGTTCATTGAAACTGTCGCAAGTGCAAAATAATTTAAGTATGGAGAATGTTCGAAATACAACAAGTGATTTCAAAACTAAAAATCGCTCCAAATACCATGAATAGTACCCAAAGGAGTGTGTGTGTGTCACGCCTGATACCGATAATTTTGCTTTAGATTGCGAAAAAGTATTGAAAAAAAGGGAAAAATACATATTATGCTTTATTACGGAAAGATTTCCCTTACTTTTATTGCATAATACATGTTAGCCTCACGAAAAATAATACGCCCACGTCCTATTATTACCATCATAGTAATTAAAGTATCATGGGAGGGCACTTAGACCGATTACCGCATGACGTTTCAAGAGCGTATTTCGCGAAAAAAAAATTGGCACTTAAAATTTTTCCATTTACATGCCTCGAGGGTTCTAAGGAAAGACTTAATTTATGAAATATGGTACCTGATCTGTACAACTCTTATCTGGGAAATAATTGCTAGTGTTCATTTTTTCACGTTGGTTCCCCTAATTTCTCAATGGAATACGTAGCCTTGAGTTTTTTGTACCCAACTTTTTAGAAATGGAGCTCGGTCCAGTAATGCACGTCTCTCAAATTTATAGGTGGGAAATTTTAATCAGGGCAACATGGTTGTTAGTTCGGTTTAGAGACCTTTATCAAGGAAGAACCGTCAGCTGTGTCCACAACTTTGGAGCACGTAATTTCTCATGACAACTTTATTTACTACGTGCATTTTCTCTTTGCATCAGCTGTCACCGTGCTCGTCTCTTATTGGTGGAGTAGAGAGACAGAGAGGGAAAAGTGACATTATGTGACCAACTACATCTGATTCAAACTGCAAATGAGTGTAGTATATGAGAAACTACGAACAGAGAAGGATACCACCATGACTTTCATGACCAACACGTATTCTCCAGCATAGTTCAGTATGACCTCGTGTACGACTTTGGTCACAGTGCTCTATTTTACTGGAGCTAACAAAGGCTCTCGAGGTGGTGCACAATACAATCAACTGACCCATTCATGAAGTGCCAGTCAAGTATGCGCACTTATTGTTGAAGCTCAAAAATGGCCATTAAGATAAAACATGACCAACAAATGGCCATTTTTACTACAGACAGGTCATGCACAAAAACCAATGACAGATATTTTCAATCCAATGTGCGTGCAACAACTAAATAATGTTTTGTAACACATGGAATATTTGTTAAGGTGAGATTGAAAAAGTGAGAATTGGCGCATTTCAAGGAGCCATATTTTATATTTTTACTTAAAAATGCGTTAAGCATTGGCACTGCTCTAAAACGAGGAGGAGATCGATATCATTCGCACTAATGAAGGACTACTCTCATCGCATAGTACACAAGGATCGATGGAAAAGCGGGGATTTCTAGAAGTAACCCTGAATTGTCCACGCGGTACACTGCGTTGTCACAATACCCATTGGGGTTTTTTGCGATGTACCCATTAAGCAGACACGTTATTTACTAGGTCACTTGCGTTATGTCTCCAGCGCTTTCTTCCTTCATTGTACCTTCATTGTAGCTAACTGTTTTTTTTTTTGTGACTTGCTCCACACACCTCCCAGTGATTTTCACCAGGAGTTATTGACTTTTGTTCTCTGTTGCGTTTATTATTAACTTGGGATTTGTTTTCCTTGAATTAAGCTGTACGTCATGTAACTTTACTCCGAGGTAATGTAACCCAAGAAAAATAACACAAACGGGAACTAAGCACTGTTTAATACTTTATTGTGAAGTAGCAGCTGTAAATCAGATTTTTTTATCTTCAACGTGATCGTAGGAAGTTTGTAACTGCTCTCTTCACGATATATTATTTATTTATCACCAGTCCAACTGGCTTGATGCTGGTACAGGGTTTGTACACAGTGTAGCCAAAACGTTTACTTCGCCATCGTACATAAAGGTACCTCGCGGTTTGCTGGCAGTACTTTCGGATGTCTGAAAACTTAAATTTGTCGCCAACCTCACCCATCAATTCAATTCGCGTTCTCTTGTGGCGCTTTTCTGCTCTTTCGGCATCGAGTGCGTCGAACGAATATCATCTTATGTCTTAGACTATTGAGTTATCTTGTTTTATTTCACAGCAAATAGTCGCTTTGGTGACCAGTATCAATATTTATTCGGATATTATTTATATTCTTAGAAGTTGGCAATTCGTGTTAGGCAGCCATATTGCATTATTTTCGTCTTAGTTACATGACTTTGAGTATACATTCGTTGTTGGGGAGGGAGTGTTACCGAACAGTCGCCTCTGTTTTCGGACGTCGTCTTGCCAACTAGGCCTAATCGGCGTCGTTCTAGGTAGCGCATCCTGATCAAACGTCGCCTCTCCTGCAGGGTCAGCGTGGTCGGCGTTTTAGGGCGACCTCTTTTCTTCTTGATAGGTCGTCCGGGTCTACGTCTCTTGGACGCGTTCCCCGCTTTTTCCAACCCACAAGCTGCGACGCTGTCGACCTGCTGACCTCTGCGGCCATCTTGGCTCGTTTCCACTGCATCCTGGCTTACCTTGTGATTCTGGACATGAAGGAACGTAATAAGTGGAGTTTGTATTGTAGTAATTGTAAATGGGAAATGTAGCTTAGTGCTATTGAAGCTTATCTACATGGAGCGATAGGAAGTAGGAGGTGGGTGGTAGGGGCTATTGTTAGTATGGTGGGCCGGTTAGGTGAGTTTACCAACAACTTGGGATTAACGTAGAGGTGTTAGTTGGAGTAGTTATTAATAGTTAAAGTTATTTATACTAGGAGTAGTAGGAGGTGAATAGCAAGGAGGAGGATTCGCTTCTCCGTAGTCACAGCTATATGAACTGGGACATTAATGTGTAAAGCTACAAACATATTCTGACCCCGCCGGGAATTGAACTCGGGATGACTTGGTAATAAGCATGCTAATAGCTTAGTCACCGGAGGGGCTACAAAGTGAAGTTGCATTTACTGTAAGTAGAGCTCTATAGAGATAAGCAAACGCAGGCGCCATTTTCGGGTCGTAGTGATACATTCAGTCACATTATCACTAAACGGAGCTTTGAAAGTTTAATTTTATATAATTTACAACGCAATAATTTATGAGTACCGAGAGATCACTATTTTCAAAGTTTTTCAAACATTGAAAAGTTAGAAAAGAATAATATATGCACTTGTGTTCTTCATTTTAATAGTAGTATAAAGACAAATGATCATATAATAAAATCCAAGTGTTTTAGTCATAATCAACATATGATTTTGCTTATTTGCAACTATAAACATATACACAGTTTATTTTTAAATATTTAAAAGTAATTATATCTTTTAATGCCTTTCTCTGTACAATAAGTTGTGATATTAAAATGAATAAATAAATATATAAACTTTATTGTCAAAAAGCAGTTACAAACTGCATATTGCCACGTGGGGGACGATAAACTAATGTACCCTTGTAACTTTCAGGCTCCTAATGTTGTATTCTATCAATTTGCAACAATAAACAAATATTATGAAGGGCTACGCTAACGGTTCCACGTTACTGGTCATTCAGTCAGTTTGTCGCAAAAATGACATCGTGCGTCTACTCCCTCCTATAGAGCTTTACTATAAGCTAAAGTTTAGAAGACTCCAGAAGAGTAAATGGCGTGACATTACAAGGCGGGGCAAAAGGAACGAACGAGCTGGCAAAAGAGGAAGGATATTAGGAAAAGTGTCAGGAAGAGCAACAACTACATTAAGAGGATGTCCCTCCGGTGTTGGCGTTCTTTGCTTATTACCAAATCATCCAGAGCTCAATTCCCGGAGGGGACAGAAAAAATTTGTAGCATTTTTACATTTATGTCCCAGTTCATATAGCTGTAACTACTGAAAAGCGAACCCTTCTTCTTCTATCCACCTCCTACTGCTCCTAGTATCAAAATCTCTTACTATTACGAACTACTCCTACTAACACCTCCACGAGAGCCAAGTTGTAGGTAAACCCTGTCAATGAACCTACCTACCAACAACATCCCACAACCCAACTCCTACTTCCTATCGCTCCATGTAGATAAGCTTCAATAGCACACTACATTTCCCATTTTAAAAAACAAATAAAAACATTAAGAATGTTCGATACAGAGAACGGACGCAATAAGGTTTAATCTCAACCCTACAATGTAGCAATTCATCAAGGGTCATGGGAACTCCGCGGGTAATCTCAAGCGAACACGGACAATTGATGATGATATGTGGCAAGGATAAATAAGATGAAAGACATGTGATTTGGGACTGTGAATCACATGGAGTAGAGTGAGGGGAAGGAAGAAAGGGCAGAAAGGACATGGGCGAGAATGAAATGAGTACTTCTATGAAGGACAGGGAGGTACACTAAATACTGGAGAACTATTGAACAAGAATAGGTACAGTTATTGATGCTACGAAGGTAATGCATGGTGTTCCCGCCTCTTTTTTAGCATGGGCTGGCAACGTACGAAGAAGCTTCATGTAAATAACTAGAAAATGTGTTAATGAGAAAACCCTGTTACATAATGACACCGTCCAAAGACAGTGTGTCACATGTACGTGGGAAAGATAGATAAATAAATATTATAAGTGCATTTTTCTTCTCAGAAAAACTAAAAGTTTGAGTAAAATCGATTTACAGACATGCATTTAATAATTGCGACACGCTCTTCTGAGGGGTTTCTCTTTTCATAAGCGGAACTTGACATCTTGCGGAAGAGACATGATAAATAATGTTTACACGTGGTTGGACAAAAAAGGGCGGTCACAATATGCGTTAAGATCTTTATTTATATTTCCCACAATTTATCTGTAAATAAATTTATTCTAAACTGCGCATTACCACGTGGAGGACAAACTTATTTACTCTCCGTAAGCAAGCAAAGGACAAGCTAATCAATGCAGATGGCAGTGGTGGATTTATCATTTCTGCACCCAGAGGCAAAATCGTGGATAATACTCCCTAAAATAATAAAATATATAAAATTAACTTGTGTAGTCTCGCCAACCGTACAGTTAGCTATTTGTAACAATATCTACAGGATATCAACAAATTTGTATTTAATAGGGTAGTTTGACGTAGCGTAGTTTGACAGCGGTATTTTTTAGATACAACAGAGTATACTGAAAGGAGACCACGTAACCGACTTTACGAACAGCATAGTACATCGTAGACGACGGAAGTTAAATGCGTTTTGAAGCTGATTTTCCCTCCATCAATCTCTCGCCCAGAGCGAGCGCGCTGCGACACAGTCACACATGAAAAATGATTTGTTACTTTTTTATACTTGTATTAAGAGATCCCGCGAAAATTCCAACATATGTAGGTCTGGGTGGATCAATGAAGGAGTCCCGGATGAACCTCTGCGATCAATGCAGAGGTCCCTGGTTCTATTCCTGGCTCGTCGTCATTTTCATCCTACCGAAAGTTATTACATACGTGGAAGTTTAAAAATGAATTCAAATATTTTCCAACTGCCGTTATCACATTATTGTATTATATAAATAATTGTGTAATTATTTATAATTATATACAAAACATTTTCAGAATATTGTATCGACCAGTTATGTGTAAATCTGCACATAATACCTCACGTATCAATTTGACTGACATTTGAGATTACGCTGTACTTTTTCCTTGGTAGATTTGATAATTCAATTAAAGCATCATTTGATTGAAAAGTATTTTTTTGTTGCAAGGGTTGCACAGGCCAAGAATATACCTCTCTACATAACACCAACGGGTTGGAAGTACTTCGTGGATCTAATTGTAGCTGAAAGAGTATCAATATGTGGGGAGGAAAGTTTTGGGTAAGTATCTACGCAATTTGTTTCTCTGTTCCCGGCTGTTCTCCAGAGTGGAAATGGCTTCAACCCTCTCCGTAGAGCCCTTTGGGTAGAGAAACACAAGCCATGACGTCCACGGTCTCTATAGCGCATAATTTCTTAAACAACCCCCATACGTACAATTTATCATAGCCAGCTGCTTGTGTCGCACTAGAGACCTCAATCCACAGAGAAGAGAGACAGCCGTGTCCACAACTATAGATATCGCTATAGCACGTAATTTCTCATGACAGTTGTATTTCCTACGAACAAATTCTCATAGCTCCTTTCTCGCTTAGCTGTCACTCCATGCTCGCCTCTTACTGGTGGAGAAGGAAGAACGGGAGGCAGACACGACACACTCATGTGACCAACTACTGCTGGGGACAATAGAAAAGAGAAAGACTAAGTACGTCTTGGTATTTTTCCTGGATTTCAAAGGTGCCTATGATAACGTGAGATGGGCAGATATCACGCACGTGGCAGAAGAGATAAATCTACCACAGAGACTAATGAACCTGTTAGAGCCATTCTTGTGGGAAAGACACACGATGCTACGGATTAGAGGGGAAGAGATTGCAAAGGAGAACGCCCGAGGATGTCCTCAGGGATTATGCAGTTCACCGCTCTTATGGAACACATTCATCAACGATGTGCTACAGAGCTTAATAGAAAAGAACATCTATGTGGTAGCATACGCAAACGACATATGTATGATCGTAGAGGGGAAGAATAGAAGAGAGTTTGAAGCGGAAGGGAACAGAGTAACGGGCTTATCTGTAGAATTATTTCAGACAAAAGGACTGAAATTGTCACCAGGAAAAACTAAAGCAATTTTTTTTTTTGGAATAACCGGAAAAGAAGACGAAACCCAGAGCTAAGAACCGAAGGAGAACCAATAGGGTAGCGTAAGCAGTCACAAATATTTAGGGGTAATAATTAATGACAGATTATTATTACCAAGCATGTGAGGTATGTCACAGAAAAGGGAAAGAAAATAGATTTCAGCCTCCTACGTATCGGTTACACCAAAAAGAATCTCCCTATAGAAAAACTCAAAAGCTTATACAACGGAGGAATTCGTCGTATTATGAATCAAATGGAAGCGTATGGATTGATAAGTTGGCGAATATGTTAACAGTACGAATGTTACATACAGCACAGCGCATAGGTCTCGTGAGAATGTCAGGTTGTTATAGATCAACAGCTACGGAAAGCATACAGATTCTAGGAGGTGTAATGCCAGTTGACATAAATTGACACAGGTTACGTCTGCGATACTTTCTGAAGAGAGGTGGGTAAGATTGATGAGATATTTATTCGGAAAGAACAGAAGGGTGCGAAAAAANAAAGCGGGAACTAATGAAAGCATGGCAGATTCGCTGGAACAAGACCGTAACAGGACGTTCGGTTTACACCATCATAAAGAACGTGTAATTTGCTAATAAGTATAGGAAATGGTTTAGACCCGGACGAGATGTGCTAGAAATACTACCTGGGCATGGGAATTTTAAAGAATATCTTCTTAGAATTAAGAGAGCACAAAATAAAACGTCTGTGTGGGCGGGGTGATGAGAAGAGAACATGTTTTATAGGTGTGTGAATTATACAATGAGAGGTGAGATCTAATAATAATGCGAAGAGTAGGACTAAGGGAAATCCAGAACAACCCTGACCTGATTAGTTCGGAGAGAAAAGATAGGATCTTTGAAGAGCGTAAAGGACGAATGTGTATGGTGCGAGATGCAATTAACAACGGAGGGGACTTATGATAACAGATTACACCCACCTCACCGTGGAGAGGACGAGCATGCCACACTGTGGCATGGCAAAGAGGTGTCGTTTCACGAGACATTCCAGACTCAAGATGAAATATAATCTATTTGTAAATATAATGTACGCCATAAAATGACGACTGTTTAAAATACAGACTTAAAAAGCTGATTGAAACCACTATGAGAAATGAGTGTGGTATTTTCCGGAAATATGAGAATTTCTTTATATTCCCTCCCCCACGGTACTCTTTATTAAGGTCTCTACGTCAGACATGCTAGCACGGCTGCAGCTTCTTTTCGGTAGACTGTAGAGGGGGAAGAGAAGTCAACGAAGCCCAATCGCAGAGCTTTTGTAATCCTTAGCAGTGTGGTAGTTCTATGAGCAACCGCGCGTAGCATTTTCAGGAACTGTTATGAAAAATTTCGCAGTACATTTCCGCCGCTAGCGTTTCACTATTTGGAGGATTTATTGAATTCTTATCGCACTGGAGAGAATCCCCTCCCTCCTCTGAAAGAACCACACATTTCTTCATTCACCTATATTTCATTCTTGGAGAGTCGTTTAATCGAGGACAGCATGCATACGGAAAATTTGCCTGACTATAGCTGTTCTCTCAGTTGGAACCGGAGCGCTGGCATCTTTTACAGCTCTTACGCTACTCCCCTTGGCCCCATCTTATTATACCCGAATATGGACACTGAAGTACCTTAAAATTTTCAAACGACTCGTTCTGACAAATTTGCATAGTTTTACCAGAAAAAAATTAATTATTTAGTTTAAATTCATAAAAGATTCTCCTGAAAACGCCAGCCGCAACACATGACTAAAAATAATTTTATTTTCTTTCGGTCATCACCGCAATCAGAGAGTGGTCTGTTCGAAAATGGCATGCCCAGAGTGGATGAATATTATAAATGTATGTAAAACGCAATAATGCAAACAGTTTTCCTGTAGCACGTGCTCCTAACACTTTAAACACATCATTTCATTACCTTCCTAGTAATAGAGACGTTAATCAAGACAGAACTGACAGGGGTGGAAATACAATATGAAACTACTATTATTTCCACAAAATAGTACGCACAATTTCTCATAGTTCTATCAATCAGCTATAATCGGTCGCATTATTTTGGTCTCCCTCCATCTATACTCCTCGAATAAGACGAGAGCATCAATGATCAGGGGCCACGAAAATTAGTAAGCAGTAAATACAGCTGTAATGAGAAATTACGTGCTCTAAAGTGAAGTCTAGTTGAAATCAACTGCGCGAAGGATGGATGAAGCAGTATGGCTACAGTAGGGAAGCGATCTATCCCGAATTCTCACGAAGTCACAAAAGAATGCCTATATTTATTATCATTAGGTAAACCATGGGGAAAATTGAATGTAGCGAACGCTGTACGATAATATTAAGTTTATTTAGTAATACTATTTTATTGACCTGGATAATAGGACAGATATTTCTTTCCCTCATGTCATCTAGCTGTAGGCAAGTTTCACTCGGTTTCATATTTAGTATTAACAATGTACACACGATATCAGAATAGTTATTAGTATACGATAATGCATCACATAACTCACTAATATTGTTTATATCAGCAGGGTCAGTTACGCCAGAGCTGTCATTTGTGAGGACTCAATTAGTCAAATTACATCCTTTTCAAATATATGAGTCAAGTAGCATCCTATTTTGATGCAATTTTTAAATTCTTTTATCTCGGAAAAGGAAAAGGCGAAAGATGATGCAATAGAAAATCATTATCACACTTTTTAGAACGAAACTTCATTTGTGTGATTTGCTCCGTCCGGCTACGCAGAAAAGGAATTAACAAATTTTGGGACATTTGAGTATTAATGTAACATGATGATTTAAAATTTCCACAATACTTGTCGTTAAATTATTGTATATAGGGGTATTGCGGCAAGTTTTGACTTATGGATGTGCGATTTGGGGACATCCTGTTATATGTCAGCAATTTGAAAGAAAGGTAAGTTCAATAGAGCGACAAGTCTTACTCCATGTGACAGGATGTTATGAGAGTTTCCACAGATGCATTGCAGGCGCTTGCTGGGATTGTACCCATAGATATGCAAATTCAAAAATAAAATATCGCCATCTATTAAAGCAAAACAGGGAGATAACTGTAAATGGTGAACGACTAACTAATGATGATAAAATGACACGACGACGGTTAACAGATCACTTAATGGAGGGATGGCAGACGAGGTGGGAAGCAAGCTTGAAAGGAAGACAGACGCACAGTTATATAGACAAGGTAACTTTTGTGCAAAAGTATAGACGATGGTTTAGGCCAAGTCAACTAATGTTGGAATAACTTATTGCACATGGTGAATTTAGGAACTACCTACGGAGGATCGGAAAGGATGTTGTAGCTGATTGAGATTGTGGCGAGAGTGAAGAGACACCAGAGCACATTTTGTGGGATTGTGTGATCTGTGAGACAGAACGTGCACAATATATGAAAAAGTATAGACAGAAAGATATTTTTAATTTAAAGGATTTCCGACAACTGGTTAACAAAGAATGGAAACACAACATACTGGAAGAGTACATCACATCCATCGGGCTTTTGCGAATGGCTTTGCGGTGTGATTAGAATGAGAAATAAGACATCGAAGACACGCACGTCTGCTCATGGCGGGGACGGTACATGCGCTATGCGGTCAATTTGTGATGTGAATTACTTGCAGTGTTAAAAGAAAACAGGACCCNAGCAAGGCCCTGTATTGTGATAGCTATGGATGCAGGGTGACCTAATGGTCAGGAAATAAATTCAAAAAAAGAAATAACTGTCCTTTTTAAACTATTAAATAAGATTATGCAAATTATTAAATAATATAGAAATCTTCAAAATTATCATCTCCATTATCGCTATCATTTTCACGTCGCAAGCTGTGGTCAGTCGGATGACTAGCTGTCCTCCGACAACAACACCTACATCAAACTATCAAACTTCCGTCTTGAAGGATACAGAAATGAGAGATCATAGCGGCCCACCCGAATCGGGTTAAAACGATTAAAAATCCCTTTAACGTATACGAAAAAAATTCGATTAAAAGGTATACGAAAAATCAACAATTTGGTAAAGAGCCTTATGACTGTCGTGAACTAGCAAACTATTCCGCGCAAAATACTCCATCTGGGGATAAACTCACGTTGAAAAAACTCACATCATTTGTTATGTCTGACCACGACTTGAACCTAAAGTCGAAACTTTGTGTTCTTAAAAGAGCAAAATTAATGATATTCGTCTTGAATAATGTAAGTCTCAAATTATTTATTTTATCATCACAACCAGTGGTGTCATGTTGCCGGAACTGGCTTTTGGAATATGTTTCTTTGTCCTATTTATATATCTAATTAAGAGTTTACTTTATGCGACGTTAAATGAAAAGGAATTTGAGAAGAAAAAAAATTCAAGTTGAATACAGCAAGAGATCTGGGACACGCGTGAGAGAAGTGAGATTGTTTTTATTTCAATGTTATTTCATTTTGGCACGTGCTCTGCAAAATAGTGAATATGGTACACTACGCTTTCTCATAACTACCAGTACAAATGTGACACAGAATTCCAACATTACTTAAAGAAAGATACTGATTATAATTTTATTTGTTAGCGTCAAAAGAACATCACGGGCTCTAATGACCTTGCTGTTGACGAGCCCTAAAGCCCCACAAAAAAATGAACCATATCAAATATAACTTGTGATGAATATTCAAAATTCAAGATGAATAAAGAAGTGTAAGGTTAGAAAAAAATACAGGACTAAGAAAATTTATATTTTTGTTATTACAGAAATGGTGAAATCCTAATGCCGAAATTCGACTCAAGAAAGCATTAAAATTTACAAATTAGCACAACAATTTAAAAAAATTTCCGGGGGTGGGACCAGGATCCCATTTTGTTGGGAAGTATGGGAAATTTAGTGTTCCGGCTGTGTTAAATTCGCCATGACACCACTGATCACAACGTAAATTTCTTGTACTTTCCAGAACTGGTTCCAGTCATGTTAAAGAAAAAGATGGAATTTGGGCAGCTCTAGCATGGCTATCCATAATTAGTGCCAAGAACAAATCAGTCGAAGATATTGTAAAAGAACATTGGTTGAAGTATGGGCGCGACTGCTACGTAAGGTGAGATTCAACTCCGAATTGAGAAATTTTCTATCTAGAATTTTGTTTTGTGTTTCACTTATTATGGAGTGGCGGGTTGATATAATTTTTATCCCTTAACTTCCGAGTACCTACTTGTGAAGGAAAGATTGTCTCGCCTATGGCCAATAATATAATTTTGTTCGCTCTGTAGACGATTGTACTCATGCGGCGGGTATAGTATGTGTACATATATATGTGTAAAAATTAAAGGGACACACTGTGTACGATAGTCCTAAATAAAAAGGGGACCACCAGGGAAAGACAGAGAAATTTCTCATATTTCCTGAGAATACTACGCGACGTGTCATAGAATTTTGAATTAGCTTTAGTCCACTTGATAGTGCCGTGTCTCCAACCATTTCTCCCTTCTCCATCAATGAGGCGAGCATCGGCTAACAACTTACTTTTTAAATAACTTATATCAATTTAAAAAAAAACTATTTTCTTGCATGATTGTGTTGTCTTATGACTCATATTTATTTAGTTTTATGTGTACTCAACTTTGGCACGGTTGTGTACATTAATTCTGTAGCCCCATCCTGGCCCGGGTTTTTCTCCGTTTTTCCTTCGGGTAGAGGCGGATTTCTTATACAGGTTCTCTAGACTTTGTCTAGGGGCATGTTTATTGTAACGATACATCGTGAATTTAGTGTTATTTCAATTCTTATGATTTTTGAACACTATACTCAGAATAATCGATAGTTCGATAATAATTTGTAAATGTAAATTTTTTGCGTTAAATTACAAACATATTGACATTCTATTAGTATTATAACTCGTAGCTAACTTTTCATCTTATCTAGGAATTTTTGCTGAAATTTTTGAATCCGTCTCTGCCTTAGGACCCTTGATTGGAATTGATGGGATGGTGCCTTGCTTGCTTCCGGAGAGTAAATTAGTTTATTGTCCTCCACGTGGTCATACGCAGTCTGTACTGTTTTTTGACAATAAATTTACTATTATTATTTATTACAACTGGTGCCTAACGGACTATGAGAACTTGAGCGTAATAAATATGGTAGTTGGAGGAATTGGTCTGATGTTGACAGATTGAGGTTCATAACAAGCAGTAAAATATTTTGTCATTCTGTCATTATTTATTGATGCAAAAGGTCTTTTCGCCCGCATTGCGGCCATCTTCAGTGTTGGGTCCTTTGGCAAGTAGCAATACGGTAGTTTTGAAAAAATTGTATGCTCTTAAGTTGTGGACACAGGTGGCCGTTTTATTTTTATTCAGGATTATAGAAAATGTCGTGCGTAGGTGTTGCTTGCGTGTACTTTATTGTGGAAAGAGTAAGTAGGGGTCCTCACCCTCATCCTCTAGTGGGAAGCTGCAGTGGAACGCGAGGGTAGCGATACAGCAGAAAAGAGGGCTCTTGTGTGTCTATCTCTAGTACTCGCGGCAAAAGGAAAGGAAAGAGATGTAACCAAAGGATTGTTTATTGCCTACATAATACCTTATGGGTTGAATAAAATCACTCTGCCGATAGATAAATTGCGAACACTGTATCTCGGAGCGCTACAGCCTGTTCTGACGTACGGGAGTATAATGTGGTTCTCAAGAATGAAGCTTAAATATTTCCAGCGGAAATTGTCAAGCCTCCAACGGTGTTGCCTCCGACTGTGGTACGGAGGTTATCAGAGTGTATCCACGAAGGGGATGTTGGTGTTGCTTGGGATCTTGACAATAGATCTCTACATAGACAGACAGTATTTGCGATACACAATGAGAACTCATCAGATCATAATCGATACGACAATTACCTCACACATGAAGAATTGGAAGACAAAAATAGACACTGCAATATGGGATTGCTGACAAATCAGATGGAATATAGGGACTTGCGACAATTTATTCCGAATGTGCGGTATGTTAGGATAAACAAAGTGGTTTAAACCGCAATAATGAATAGAGATCATGAAGGGCCATGCGCATGCGTAGACGTATCTCAAGAAGAGAGGCATTGTCGAAGATGACGTT
Source organism: Laupala kohalensis (assembly GCA_002313205.1). Lineage (NCBI taxonomy): Eukaryota > Metazoa > Arthropoda > Insecta > Orthoptera > Trigonidiidae > Laupala > Laupala kohalensis. Next base: position 29,754 of record NNCF01140970.1, read on the forward strand.
TGTATGCGTGGGAAGACAAGAGAGACGATCGCACATGTTTTGTTTGATTGCGAGTTCAATGATCCAGAACGGCAAGTTTGGTACGCAACGCTGAAGCGTATGGGAGTGTACCATTGGACGGATATTACAACATAAATACGGACAAAGGACATGTTTACTGTTTTTGAGGACTATGTGACAGGAGTGTTTTTGATTCGACGATATGTTAGATAGTAGACACGTTCCTGACACTTCTTTGGCGAGAAACGGAAAATGACACCTATGAGGGACAAAATGTACTACCATAGAACAAGAAATATACCACGATATATTAAATATTTCAAATGTAACCCCGTTTTTGGTTCTTCAGCCTCGGCACGAGTGACCAATAAAATATATAAATAATGGAGCGAAAGCGCTGCGTTGCCACATGTCTGCTGAGGGGAGAGGCCTAGCTTCTCTCCAGCTCTTACAGGTTGTGCTGTGGCACAAAGACTAGTATATCCGGTGGAAAAGTTAACTTGAATCAACCTCCTTGCGACCAAAGATAAATAATCAAGCCCAAGCCACAATTGGCATATCAATTAACTGCTGGTTCTACGAATCTTACTGATGTAGGTGGCAGAATCCGAAAGTAAACTCACTATGATTCTGTTGACATAAGCAAAATGCCCACGTATCTACATCGAGTCTGCAATCTCCAATGGCTCTCGTCCACTTCACGAGGTCTTTACTTTTCTCTCCCTGGGAGTACTGTAGACGACGGCAAGGGAGAGAATAACCAGACTCAGCGCTCAAGAGGGATGTCTGCTTTAATTGAAATTTTCGTGTTTCATTTTAAGTATTATTTATGCAATACATTTTTCATTTGATAAGTTTAAGTAGTTAGAGTACAAGAAGCAAGGTTTTGTTGCTAGTTTTTTTGTTTTACCAGAAAAAAATTGAACACATTTTACACTGAACAGACAAATTCTATCTGGATATACAAGTAATTTGTTTCGAAGAAATCAATGAATATAACATATTTTACACATTTTATTTTTTTGCAACTTTAAATTAAGCAAAATAAATAATCTGAGGTTAAAAGCTTTCTACTGCGCTTTTGTTTCTATTATGTTAAAAAGTTTACTTATTTTAATATGAGCTTCAATATCCCCATATTAAATTAATATGAGTTTCAATTTCCCAATAAATATTGTTTTTCACATGATTCTGGATAATATAAAGTGTTGTTAATTCCTCTTTTACTGTATCACCCCATTGCCATAGTACTCTTAATTCTGATTTAATTATGTTTTTTCATGCATGGTGTTTTTGATCCTTTTTATTAGTAACATTTATTTCCACTGTACACAGCCTTGGCATGGTTGTGTACTTACCTGTATAGTTCTATTATGTTTGTACATTGATAATTAATGACCCAGTTAGAATCAAACATTTTTATTGAACATGTAACACACTATTTATAACCATGACAATGGGTAGCAGAAAAAAAGGAAGTGGGCCACAGTGCCACCAAATGTCGAATGTGAAACCTCCAGTCACACGCATTCGATGTCATACACAAGTTCCATCCTGCCCGGCTTTTTCTCCAGTTTTCCTTCCGGTAGAGGTAGATTTTCACTTCAGGATAATATTATTAATACTTTTAATCTCATATTTCTGGAATTCTTTTTTGCACTTAATATCCATGATTTATTTTGGAACAATAAATGGATAACAGTATTTATTTGCTAACTTGTTTCATAAATATTAAATCCGCCACTACCCTTGGCCCCCTGATTGGAATTGATGGGGTTCTTTTTGCTTTCTAGAGAGTAACTTAGTTTATTGCCCTCTCAATGTGGTCATACCCAGTTTACAACTCCCTTTTTAACAATTGAGTTTGCTTATTTATTTATTTATGAAAGGTATGACTATGAAAACTGCCCGTCAGAAGGTGCACACAAAATGATGGACGAACTTGGGAAAATGATAGACACACAGTGTTTAGTGAATAAACCGCAGGATTTCAAAAAAGTCTTGGCAGATTACGTAGTGGAAAGGGCAGAAAACTTCTCTTTCACAAATCCTGTAGATGGAAGCATTGCCGCCAATCAAGTGAGTTGCCTGACAGTACTTCCCAGCACTGTCAATTTTAATCTCTATTTGTTATAATTGTTAACATACAGAAATTTCTTAAATTGTGGTGAACTTCACCACCAGGTAACAGATTAATTACGTTAGAGTGAATGAAAATGGGAGGCGGGACCGATGGGACCTCTGGGTCCAGTCACCATTGACATTCAACTTGTAAGACCCACAGACCTCACTTGACGTTCACTGCAATTTAAGAGATTTCTGTATCTTTGTGAACTCCAGAATTGGAAAATACTGATCCACAATCAAGTACTTCCTAAGGGAGTCGCCTCTCATGAGGATTCTAATCTCTATGAGATCACCTCAGTTGGTAAGAAGCAGAAGGCCCCAAGTTAAACTCTCGGTCCCGTCTCCCATTTTCATTCAACATAAATATAATAGTTTACATATATTCTGTACTGCCTATCTGAATGGTCATCCTATCTATCTCCAATACTGTCAAGTAAATTTAGTTTACATTTCTTTGCCTTCTATATCATGAAAATGTCAGGTATGTGATTTGGATCAGAGTAGGGTGCCAGATTGTTCCCAAGTGTTTCAAGATGAACAAATATTCAAATGCATCAATTTAAGGGGGATATTTTCAAGTGAAAATGATAAAATATGCATTAATTATCATTATAAATTAGCAGACTAATTTAACACAAAGTCTGTATTTCATGCATATTACTGATTTCTTTGTAACTGGATAGACAATAAAAGAAAATATCTCAATAGCTATCCGTTCCACTTGTGAAAAATTATAGAGTTAAAATTTTGAAAAAAAAAAAAAAAAAANAATTTTTTTTACAAACTTAAAAAGTATACATTTTTTCTTAATACCAGAAATTATAAGTTATAATGAATTTTAAAGATATTTTAAATGAAATTACTTGATGCAATTGATTTTCAATTATTTTTTTTCAATTAATCAATCAATGAATAAATAAATAAGTCAATGAATGAATAAAGAAATAGATATACAGATAGATATACATAGAAATAAAGATAAATAAATATTTTTTTTGTAGATACTAAAGCTTCTTTCTACATCCACTGAAACCACTCTTGTCAATGACATTGTGACATTTCCATAATTGTGGCCTTTTTAATTTGGTAAAATGAAAGAAAGAGGATTTGCTTTTTTACACTCACTTATTTTCCATTGTTGCAGGGGTGTTTTCAGTCACACGTTTACTGAAACTATAAGTTTATTATTCTCATGTTCAATGCAAGTTGAGGACATTTAATTGAAAGTTACTAAATATTGGATGGACGGACGGACCGACAGAGATAGATAAATAAATATTCGGTATTGAATTGAAACCATATATAAATGGAATGAAACTCACATGTCATATCTCTTATGAATGGCAAAATGCGCTCTATATTTTTGAAAAGTTATAATAAAAAGGAAATAAAGGCAATTATGAACACTGTTAGGGGAGGTCCCCCAAAAAAGGGAAATAGGTGTTTGCAAATGCCCTCTCATCTACAGACAAAACTTCACACCATGGATCATTCCATTTGCCCTATGTGTCCCTAAAAATCCTAACCCTGTTCGCATTAGACCTCTTTCAATCCTGTAAAACTAGCTATTGGTGATATTGAACTCAAAATGTAAGTAGCCCCTCTGGTCGCTAAGGAGTTAGCATGCTTGCTCACAAAGTCGCTCCCGGTTCAGTTCCTGGCGGGCTCAAAAAAATTTGTAGCTTTGAACATTAATGTCCCAGTTCATATAGCTGTGACAACGAAAAGCTAACCCTCTTCCTTCTATCCACCTACTGCTACTGCTGAACTACTCTATTACTAACCATAACTCCTACTCACACCTCTTTGTGGGCCAAGTAGGTGGTACACCCAGCTAACCTAACAATAGCACTACCATCTACCTTCTACATCCTATCACCGCATGTATGTAAGCTTCAATAACACGCTATATTTCACATTTACAAATACTACAAAAAATGTATGTGCAAAAAACTGTTCGTCTGTTTGTGAACCAAAACTGATTTCACAATTCTGTTGACAGGGATATCAAATATTTTTCACAAATGGCTCACGCTTTGTTATTCGTCTGAGTGGAACAGGAACTTCAGGAGCCACAGTCCGTCTTGCTGTTGAAACCTATGAGAAGAATCCACCAAGAATTTTTGATGATGCCCAGGTAACATGAAGTAGTATCAATGGCATAGTGAGCGCCCACAGGGGTCCAGTTCAGGATCTCTGTCTCTCTCACTACATTTAGTCCAAACCTTTCATTACTTCTCTACTATCTTCCTATTCCAATAATTTTTGTTTTAATGCAAAAAGAAGCATTACTTGGAATATCATAAGAAAGGGCAAACACAATTTTGAATGACAAATAATATCTCACATGTTACACTAGATGAATATTCTACTTCAACTGAGTTTTGTTAGCATTATAGTTCATGTAAAATGACTTAAGAGATTGAAACAAAATAACTAAAATTAAAAATACTTATGAGAGAGTAACATTTTACAAATCACAAAAAAAGATCATACAACAACTCAGCAGCTCATCTTGCTAGAGCACAAGGATGAGAAGTGGTCAACATTACACTCCAGCCAAATTGATCCCCTGGATAGAACCTTTATAGCAAACTGTGAAGGCATGGAGTTTCTGTGTGGATTAAGGCACATGTCATTGATGACATCTATTTGAACCCTGGTCATTCTGCCAAGAACTCATCTCACATAAAAAGAAGTATCTTATAGAAGTCTGTTTCAATCCACTTATTTTTTGAATCAAAGTGAACATTGCCAATTTGAGAAATAATTTTATAATGGAAACTTAAAAGTTTTGCCATAGCTCACAGTTTTAGATATGCCACTGAGTAATACTTTTCACGTACCACAGAAAATGAAATATGTAATACATCTCATGACGAACACCCAAGTTTTGGTAAATGATGTAACATTACATTAACCATACTTGCAACTCTGTTTTGCACTTAAAACAATCTAATCTAACAATATGATATAATCAACCAAGGACAGTATAATACAATAAAGGACATGTGACTTAATCATAAAGCAGGACATATGTTTTCATTTTGGAAGACGTGCTTTAATGTATGGGAAATTGTAAGTCAAAATACTTCCTTCAAAAAAATATAAAATAATAATGTTATAATTATTCAATAAAAATAATATAGTGACAATAATAACTAAAAAAATCTGAATTAAATCTATACTCATCATACTTGGTATTGACAGACAATGTAATCCATACTAATATATAAATGTGCGATGCGGAAGTGTGTTAGTCTGTTTGCTACCTGATCACAATTAAACCACTGAACCGATCATAATGAAATATGCCAAGGACATAGTTTCGATGTTCAGGATGAAAATAGACTATTTTTCATTTTTTAAATATAAGAAAGATAGAAATTTTTTTGACAATAACTGTCGATAAAATTCAGAAGAAAAAAAAGAGAGAGATTTGCTTATGCTGCCCAAATGGTTAGGTAACAACTATGCATGGCAATATTGTCTCAAAGTGTTCTACAAAAAAGTCTGTGACAGCATATCTACAAATATTAACCTAAATTATGAATAAAACTTTATTCAAAAGACGTGTTAAAGTGCTTTAATTTAATAGAGTAATTTAAGAAGGATAAAATCAGACATCATCAAATTTCATGGATTATTTGTTTTGGGCATTTAACAAAGATTAAAAAAATTTAAATCATAAAATTTCCATGAATAGTTTAGATTTTACAAGAATTTTAATGAAATGGTACAGTCGTGTCAAGCAAAGTCGACAGATGGTGTAGTGTATACAGTTAAGTTTCGTATTAAATTTGTATAATTATGAATTTGAAAAATTAGGATTCTGTAAGTTTTTAAAAGCCAGTAAGGAAAAGTATTTTGATCTTACAATATAGATAGATTTTATTTTTTCCTGAGTAAAAGAAGATTAGTCTAAGAAAAATCCTGGGGAAAGACAGGTAATCAGCTCATCTTCAATATTTTATATTAAACCAATATTTTGGGTTTTAAAATTGTAAGTACAAAAAATAATTATGAAAATATGTATGAAAAAACTTACTTACATTCATTATCTTTTTCTCTTGGTTTTCTTTGTGGAATTATACATTGGATCTGATCTTATAAAAGCAGTCTTCTATTGCCACTTGCCCTTCAGTTTTCCTTGACACATAAAGGTGTGCAGCGGGAGTGATGCAGAATCACAATAAGTGACAGGAGCAAATGCAATCATGGGCCCCAAAAGGTTTTAGGGGACCCAGGGCAGATTAGTAATTTAGGGACTGCTTACTCATCCTCCAACTTCTCACTTGTTTTTATTTACATAGTAAATAAAGGTATTAAAATATGTCAATACTTTTTTTACAACACGTATGGTTTAGTAGACCTATCATATATAGCTCGTAACTTAGACATTGTGATAATGAGTAAATGAATAAGAAGATATTAAAATAATGCACAGTTTTATATATCACACAAACAAATCTTAACTTTCTCCACTTCCTGTAATACTACACTTACCAACTACAGACAATTAAGTACCTACAATAATTCATCCTTACAACATCCTTCCTCTGAATCAACATGACTCCAGCCTCTCCCCAATTAACCATGAGAAAATGGTGACTGACCAGAATTCTCACCTACAATCAATCCTACAACTTTCACTTGGTTGTTTGTTTACTTTTCCTTGATGTGTAGGTACAGAGAAGAAAGATATGCCCTCAATGGGCTTATGGAATGTAGCGTAAGGACTTGGGAGTTGAGGTGGGTAGTGCAGTAGCCAGAGCAGAAGGTCCCAGGTTCATGTCCCAGTCCATCATTTTGATCAGGCCGTAGACAATGCAAGGTTGCCTCAGAGAGTAGGTATTCAAAGGTTAAAATAAGCCTTCCATGTTCTTGGTTGGTATCGTGTCATTGCTTGGTATCTTATTTTCACTCCCATGCTGTACACTTCTTCAGAAGTGTCAGGGTTGATGGTGATGATAACCGAATAAGTAACGTGATGGGAAAGAAAGGGTGGTGATGAGAGTATATTGTGGAAGGAATGGTGCACATAATGTACACTGGAATAATACAGATTAATAAGTTAAAACCATTTTTGTTCTCAACCTTTGCTATAGACTATTAAGGAGATTCTTCAGGAACGTTCACGTGACCTCAATAAAATCACATTTTCATAATTAATAGTAATTAGTTCATTAGTTGACATCTTTTTTAATGTTGTACGTTATCTCATTTAAATATGGTGTAGAGTCAAAAATTAGTATTTCCGTAATACTAGATCAGAGTGTCTAACACATATCCAAAAAAACTTTTACAGATCAAACTTTTCCTGACCAACTTTATTATTATACATGCACAAGTTCATAAGTAAGTTATTTGTTATTGTTTTGCTCTTATGACACACTTAGATATGAACAAGTAAAAATATGTACGACACCTCACTAATGTTAACAGAAATTAACAACAGTTCTGCCCATAAAGTTAAATAAAAGTTCAAAATATTTTGAAATCTCACTTGAGTGCAAAACTGAGGCAAGTATGGTGTGAGCAAATTAAAAAATAATTCATGCAAGAACACAGAAATAAACTTTGAGTTAAAAAATAATACTCAAGAGAAAAAACTAACCAAATGAAACCGTAATAGGACAAAGGGTCATAACGTCCTCTCTGATGCACTCGCTACACATTCACTTCAAACGAGGAAGAGTGGAGTATTTCTGAAATGTTTCTTCTTTTTAAGTAAGCAAATTAGGAAAACAATTTTTTTTATTTCTTAAAAAATGTAACACAACAATAAAATACTTCAATTTACATTGAAGAGGATATAAACATTTCTATAAAAACTATTAAAAGCTATCTGTAGTTAAATTTCCCCTTTTTCATTGACAAAATAAAATCTGCATTTTGCAAGAAAATATTGATATAATAAAGAATATATGTCGTGTCTTGTTTCAGGATATATTGCAAGCATTCATCAAAGTTGTTTTGCAGTTAATTAGAATTAAGGAATTCACAGGAAGAGAAAGTCCAACAGTGATAACATAATCCAAATTAAACATGTACACCTTGTTTCATTACAATACGACTTGGAAACCCTGAATGAAAACAGAAAATAAAAAATTTAAAAGACATAGAGAGTTCTTCCAATATTTACAAATATCTGTACTCCTCAGAAGAATATCACAAAAACCAGCCAAGTGACTTTCACCTGAATGAAACTTCAAACGTTTTGTCAACTTAATGAATTGAGTTGTCTTTGCTGGACAAAATGCACATTGGAATGGCTTCACACTTCAATGACATTCTAGTACCTTCTTTTTAATCCACCTATTGAATAAAATTTTTCCTCACTATCATTGCATTTTCCCTCTTTGCAAGATATTTACTGTATTTACCCGAATATAGTCCCCCCCCTTATTTTAGGAGGCAAAATTTAGAATTTAAAAAAAATGGAAGTTGAGTAAAATCAACTTTCTAAAAAGTCTTTCTGAAGAGAAATGCTCATTCAAAATTCCATGTGGTCAGTATAATCAAAAGTACTTTAAAAGCTAACTGGTGTAGTTAAACTTCTCCTCTTTACGTCGCCAGATCCACACGGACTTCGGTTCTACTTCGAATTCTCGTGACGCTGCTTTATTACTGTGTGTCTGAGCATAATTGAGAACTCGCGGTTTGATGTTAGCGTCCAAGCACCTTCGAACGCCCAACTTTCCTTCGCGTCGAAGAAGAGATCCCCGTCTCTCGAAAAAATCGTGTGTCACGGTCGTCACGGTCGGCTCGGCGACGGCAGTCGGTCATTGCTAGACGACGTGGACCAGTTCGGTTTCTATGAGTTCGAATGAGCGTCAAATCCCGCCATCATCGATCGATGTTCTTTGTGTTACGTTACGTATACGGCTTGAGTTCGCTTAACTCGTTATCACCCACGAAACTTTGAGTTAGCAGTTTCCCCGTCCTAAACTCCTATTGTAGTTCCCCCCTCCCCAGGATTTTTGGCTGATTTTTTTTTTCGAAAAAAAAAAGAAAGAAAGAGGGGGACTATATTCGGGTAAATACGGCAAACTACTTTTGTGTGTCCCTTCCAATGCTTTCCACCAACTTTACTACCTCGGCGAGTCCGTGCATGAGAGTGTGCTCTTGAGTCTTGTCAGCAGACAAAGGGGTCAGCAGATGTCTATAGCAGCGGTCGCCAACCAGGAGTCCATGATCCGTGAGAAAATTTTGGTTGTCGGCACAAAAATCTGGCCATTAATTGCAATTTTTGAACATTAAACCAATAGAAAATCTTCATATTTCTCTGATGTAATTGATGTCCAATCAGGTTTTGACTGACAATGTTTGCATAAAAAGATTTATGATTTTGTTACAGCAATTGAATAAATATGTTTGAACAAGTACTTAGAATTGTGTTATAATTAAAAGGAATCTTGGTTTTGTTGCATTCAGTAGATGCATTAATATTTTTGTAGATATTTCTGTGGCTATTATTTGACAAACATATTCATCTTTACAAAAAATATCACTCAGTGGTCCGCAGAATTTAAAACCATGAATTTAGCGGTCTGTGAGGCTCAAAATGTTGGTGACAGATACTACTCCACTGCACATTCAAACAGATATAAACAGCTAACACACAGCAAAGGCAAATCTGTCCTCAATGTTCCCGAAGGTAGATCCTTTAGAATGAAAGGTACAACTTTCCACAATCCTCACATTTAGACTCTTTAAGAGAGGCTTTTATGTGCTTTTGACTTTTTTTCCACTGAACAGTTTTTACTCTTGACTTTCTGTCAATTAGAACCGATTCAGACAATGACTAGAAAATAAGCAAATAGAAGAATCATCATAAGTATGACAAAAGGGGAATTCATGATAAAAAAAAGAAGGATAATTTCAAGAAAAATGATTAAGTCTAAGAGAAAGTAAGACAGTACAAACAACATACTATGTAGTAAGACGAAACAAATAAAAAATCAAGTTTTCTGAGAGCAGAAAATCCCCCTTTAACTACAACAACATTTTGAACAATTCATAACCTTATTTTTTATTAGCTACCATAGCAGGAAAAGAGTGTGGAATCAAGTCTGGATCTATCATACACACTTCCTAACTTACTTCAAAACTAGAGGAATATATTGAAAATGAGACAAGGAAAATAAACAATTTTTAATAACAAATTCTTTTAGAAATTAAAGCAGAATAAAACCTCCAGCATCTTCTACCCGAATTATCATTTTAAAAAAATAATGTTTTAATTAATTTTCAGATAACGTCCCTGGCAAGTACTGAAATTAGGGTCTATTACCTCCATTATTACAAGCTAATTTAACAATAACAATTGGATGCAAAATAAATATCGATATTCAATTTATAGTAGGATACTTTTTTTTAACCTTTATAAACTGGGAAAATCTTTAATTCAAAGAGCCTACAATGATAGTTGCAAAGGGGTGTATTGGAGGGAAATGACAACATCACATGTTGTCAAGATATAGGGTTCCAATCAACCACCATCCTGTACAAACTCATTTCTTCAATTCAGTTCTCTCAACAAAATATTTTTTTACTCACATTTTTGCTCTACTGCTTATAAAAAGTCGAAGAGGTAGTTTATGCATGAATTGTTACAAAAAAAGTCAGATACATGACTGACTTAATTAAATATACTGTTCTGGGGATTAAACTTTACAATTAGTATTACAAAATTGCACATTACGTTTATCCTATAGTGTTTAGTAGTGATGGCCAGGAGGGTGTATGGCAATGGGCTTTTTGTGTTGCACATCTTGGTTGTAAAATGACTCATCTCTGTTTCTTTCTCCTCATATTTGTAGTAATTACAGTTGCTGCTCAATCATACACAATACATGGCAAACATCCCCTCTGCAGTATATTGTTGCACCGTTTAGAAACAACGTATCCTCCCATATTATTAGATTAATCAAAGTTGTACAGTACGTCCTAAGATTTATAATAAAATGTCAATACATTTTCATTTTAATGACATGAAAAAATCAGTCAAAAGCAAGATGAATAACACATCACTTTTGGACTATAACAATACATTTCTTATAAAGCAATACCTAGGAATCTGAACTCAAATATATACCAAAATCCTATAAGAGTTCCAAGACGAGAAGTTCTCCTAAAAAAGTGGATTAAACCATTCCTGAGTTCCAAATCAAGTTTTCAAGATCATTTTAACAATAAAATTTCAACATGTAATGATACTTGATATATTGGCTGCTTAGTACTGTGTAGTACTGCCAACTGGGTTGACTAGGGCACCCAACAAAATTCATGTCTATTTGAGCAAATACACCTCATATCGAGATTTTTATGAAAAAATAGGTTTCATTTATGCTTTCCATGTTTCTTAGGTTTTAAAATTATGCAAGTCTGCGGGTAGCCTCATAGCTTGCGGGTGAAGCATGTTATTCCATAATGTCATGTGGCCACTAGCTGTCTCCATTCAACACTGTATATAGCACAACAGCTGGTTTCGCAAAAAACTGATGTGACAGGACAATCAAATCTCAAAGATAAAAGTTGAATGAACCGAAACATATGCAGTTACCAGAAAGATTAACCTTATAAGCACGTCCAAAGTCAAAAAGGAGAAGTCACCAAGAGTTCTCACTTACAAGAAAACAAACAACTAATGGGCTTGTAACAGAGGGACACACAACAGATGATGAAGGGTGAGTGGAATATTTCAAGATGTAAGAAAAAGTATTTGCTTATTCTGTAAAAGGCCCACATTTGTCTGAATTGTAATATAAAGCACAGCAATGTTCACAAATATAAAACCCTTCAGTGAGTTTGTGAATAACACAAAGTACACAGCCATTTATTACAACGCTTACAAAGAGTATCCACCCTTTTGACCTTCTTTTGGGCTTCCATTCTTCCCTCCGATTCCTGTATTTTCACATAACATTCATGACATCTCTTTCGGATTTTTCTGTTTCTCTCGTCTTTCTCTTGTGTCACAGTAAGGGAATGACGTGGCAGGATCGTTGCCTGACGAGGTTGTGTCCTTGTAGGTTCTCTTGTTTCCCCCAGTTCGAGTAAGTTCATCACAATTTCTTCTCTGAAATTCTTGATTGGCATCGTCCTCTGCGTTAGCTTTTGGTGCAGAATCGATGCATTCACCACCGCCGTGTTCAGAAGCAGCTCAAACACAACCCTGTGGTACCACCGTATACTTTTCCACAGTGGTGTGTAGTAGCTACTCACCTGATCTGATACATCCACTCCCCGCTTTACAGAGTCGCAGTCAATAATGACACTTGGTTTCAGCTTTTGAGCACCAGTACTATCTTTTTTTCCAGAGGGCACTTTTTCTAACCCGTGTTTAGTTGTTAGAAACAGCACATCTCTTTTGTCCCTCCATTTTCCCACCACTATCCCCACAGACGACACTTTACCTACCACTTCTCCTTTATTTATTCTTGGTTGCACAATGACTGGAAGGTGTCCCCTATTTTTCTGCAGAGTCCCTATTAAATGAGTTTGATGCTGAAGAAGACAATTTGCGAGGGGAACCGATGTGTAGGATTTATCTGTAATAATTGTCCGTCCTTCATTCAAATAATCTTTCATCAAATCGAGTATTACCTTCTTAGCGAGCTTTTCCCCAACAACATGCACACGTCCAGTATGTGTTATTATCTGCAACGTATAGCCGATGCTGTTGCATACTTTGAACATTTTTACACCATACTTACGACATTTCCCTGGAACATACCTCAAGAATGGTATCATTGTCTCCTCAACTGTCACTACCTCCCCTGGAACATATTCTTTACAAAATTTGGTTTGCAGCAGTTCAAGTATGTTCTTGAATTTAAAAATTCTATCTCCAGTATTGTTCAATTTGTTGTCTGCAAAGTGGATACAATAGAGCAGTAATTGAAATCTATTTCTGCTCATAACTCTAGGTAAAACATTGTTCCTGTATAGCTTTCCAGTGCTCCAGTAATCTTCAATACTTGGGTACACAACTAAACCCATGTACATAACAATGCCAAAGAACTTACGAATTTCATCAGGATTTGTATCTTTCCATCGAGTCATGCGTGCTTTAGAACTTATATCATTGTCTTCTAAATACTGTTTAGCATATCGATTTGTTTCAGTTACAATTAAATTTACAATTTCATCATCAAAAAAGATATTAAATACTTGCCATGGTTTCAAATTACTCCTGTTCAGAGGATATTTCAAATTATAATTATACCTTTCCTGACCAGAAAATGTAAAATGTTGGAAGCGACTCCCATCAATGTCATGCCAATCCACAACATCCACTGAATTTACATCATTCTCCCTCTTCTCTGTTCTAGTGTTTTCACAATCACCAACATCATCCTCATCACTCGTATTATCACTTGTGTCTTCTAACTCCTCATCTTCGTTTGTGAAGAAGACAAATTCATTTTCAGAATCTTCCAAATCCTTGTGTGTTGCAACATCATCAGATTTTCCATCTTTTTGTAACTTCAGTTTCCAAACTGTACTACTACTAGAAGGTTTATCCGTTCCGGGCTAAAATGCAACAAAAAAATAAAATGTTATGAGTACACACAGTGAAGTGGGCAACTAGACTTTGAAGGTTATGATGAACACACAGCAAAGCACAATACATTCATTCCAAGTCAAATCAACCACAAAAATTTAATTTTCAGCCTGATTTCTGAGGAAATTACCATATTTATCTCAATATATAATCCCCACTCCTTTCCCCAAAAAAGGCCAGTGGGGTGTGGGGGTTATATTTCGAGTTTAAGATAGAAAAACTATTCATTTCAAGTTCTGTGAGTCATAATCAGTGAAGCAAACACAAGTCGTATAAATAATGTGGCACAAGGCAAGTAGAAGTAGGTTTTTATGCAGAAAACAATTAGTACAAGTGATAAGAAACTGTGAACGGTACAGAGATGGATGATCAATGATGGCGGTATTTGACGCTCATTCAAAGGGGAAACTGAATTGGCTCACCGAAGTGGAAAACTTCACGTTATTGTCTACGAATGTCAGATTACTGTAACAGTGCCGACCAAGACCCATGATATTATCGAGAAAGGGGGATCTTCTTCAACACAACAAAAGTTAGGTGATCGACATGGACTTCCAACTGCGAGTTTTAAATTATACTCAGAAACATGGAAATAAAGCAACGGCATGAGAATTCAAAGTAAAACTGAAATCCATGAGGGTCTGGTAAGGTCAAGAGGCAAAGTTGAACTGCGCTAGTTAGCTTTTCATTTTAAAATCTCATTATTGTAATCATCAGAGCCAACCACTTCCCATAGAATTTTGAATGAGCATTTTGCTTCAGAAAGACTTTGATTTTACTCAACTTCATTCCCCCCTCAGTTGAACATCCCACAATAAGAGCCGAGACTATATTTGGTGGCAACTACATTTGAATAAATATGGCAGGATAGAAAAATTTGTATTCTGGTAAATAACAACTTACACAGTCATGCAAATTTATATAAATCTATGTTACGCATTTTGTGAGAGAAAGGAATAAAAAACAAAGTAAACATTTACTTCTAGGTTCATGGAGAAATTCCTAGCATCTTGAAGTTTTTTGTATCATAATTGACATAAGAACTTAATTATCATGTACAGTGGAACTTAATTTAATAAACACTTCCCAATAATGGACATTTCCCCACAGCAGACAATTTTTCATTCCCCATCCCATACCTATTGAGTTTAAGTTATAGGAAACTTCAAAAAAGTGGACACTATATAATGGACGCTGACGACAGAATTTTATTCAAGATTGCTCTCCATAGTAAACTCTGAGGTTATACAGCTCCATTACTAGTATCGTTCTTCCTTGTCTAGTAGATACGTATCTATTTCCATTGCAGATCAGGCAACATTCAGTCTTGTGCAAACTCAACTTGAGAAAACTGATAACAATGATAGACACTTCAGATTGCAGAAGATCAACTTGTCCAGCACCTTCAAAGAAGTAGAATATTTGCTCGGGTTTCTGAGGAAAACGAGACTTCAGAAATAGCTATTGAAAGACGTGAAGTACACTTTCAGATCACTACAAAACTAATATGATTTGTGTTTCATTTTTTTACCCACATAATATTTCACAAATGGAAGCATTGTGCATTTTGCCTCAGCAGAGTCTTGTATAATAGAAGAAGAAGAATCAATAAGTGAGTATGAGTTATCAATCAGGTGTACCATACTTGTACAATACTATCAAATATTACATGTTTCCATCACATTTCTCACAATATCGCTCCATGTTTCACGAAATCATCTTTTTAGAACAATTATTTAAGTAAAGATATTGAATTGTCACCAAATGATACACTTAAATTCATTGTTCAATTAATTTCTTATTAATTCCATCATGTTCACTAATCCTATATTCTTATATCATGAAGCTTACAAGATTTTATGTTAAAATTTTTACAAATGCCATGTTTCAAAATAAAAATATTTCAAGAATACAATGGTAAAAATAGGAAATTTCATTTTAAAACTCAAATGCCAGAGTTATGTAATATGTCATCTGAAAGGCCTTAAAAATACGTTAAAAATAAGTTTTGATGAAAGAACAAATGAGGTTGGAACAGAATAAGAGTTGAGCAATTTAGAAGTTATCTCTTATCCCACAACTTGAGCTGCAATAACACACAAAATACAGTAGAATTACAATACATTACATTACTTGGTTTAAAGATTTACTGGATGTAGCAAAAAGGCATTTTGGGACACTTTGTAGCCGTCGTCAGTACTTTACAGGTTTGCCAGAATGCAAGACAGTTTCAAAAAATTCACACACAGTAATATGTTGTTTTTTACAACAGGTGATGGTGAGGTTTTCATAAATAAATGAGGAAAGCTTTGCCTCTCTTTCTGAATTTTTTACTGCTTAAAGTCTAGCAGCCATCATCTTCAGTGCTACAAAAATAATATATTAAATTCTATAGAAACCATTGCAGTACATTTAATATCTAATTTTCATAGTGCTGAACATGGCTGCTAGGTTTTAAGCAGTAAATAATTCAGAAAGAGAGGCAAAGCTTTCCTCATTTATTTATGTTTTCTATTATGTGTACATAAGTCCTTATGTACTTATAATACAATAATATATAAAGACATCAGAAATAGTCAGGTTCAACGTGGTTGATTTCACATGGAATGAACAAAATACATAAACAAAAAAATGTATCAGAATGGATATATTTATTAATAAAAACATCTTATAATTATAATTCTTACCAGAATAACACTATTCTAACTAACTGGTCATGGATTGATTTATCTCTCAATCAAGTTTCCCCCCATTAGTACTTCAAAGTTCAATAATGAGATTTTAAATTTTACAAAGCTACTGCCAGTTTGTTTGGGTAGTTGAGCTATGGTCATGCATGACTTGAGGATGGGATTAATTTTTCCCAATTTATTTTCCCAACCATAAAGTCAATTGTAGTAAAATAGTACGATTAATGTTATTTATTATATTATGAAGATTTTACTGTTGAAATTCCTTAAGAATATCACTGCATCCATTTGTTGCTTTTTCCACCTATACATTGTTTTACTGTATAATTCTATATTAAATTGTGTAATTCAGTGTTTTGTGAATATAGAAATAATAAATATCATACCCGTTTTCCTCCACATCCTAAAATAGAATCAAAGTATCAAGCCAAGGCCAGACTTTGAAAGTCATATGAGATGTGCACTACCCCAATGAATACAAAAAATTTTATCTTATGAAAGACAAATAAAACCACTGATGGCAATAAAGCTCATAGAAAACTTGACACAAATTTATATGTAGGTAAATAATTCAAAGAGGGCACAGTAATCACAAAACAAATTTAATTAATAAAAATGTTACAACAAAAATGTAATTACAAAAACCTTAAATTTGTTCAATAATCTTTAATAAACATATACAAAATACATTTTATGATTGTTTTTTGAACCTAAACGATAAAGTTCACTTTTGTACTTCAGTACAATATTACAGGGAGGTGTAACCTCAAACTAACCTCATTCCTTACAAGCTTGAGAACCTGTGATATATTTCACATTGAGAAGTCTACAATTATAGTTATATACAAGAATTAATTGTACAAATTAAATTTGTATATTATAGCAGAGTAGAAATAAGCATAAAATCAGCATCAAATGTCGCAAACTGTCACCCCAGCTCCTTACGAGATCAATTATTATGAGAATTAATAACTTTATAATTAATTTAGATTTTCGCTTCACTCTTTCTTTGACTAGAATTGCATTATCTTCAGTCACATGACACGGTTGATGTTTCTGGTAGACCTTTCTGCAGTTTTCAATGAATTACTCTTTTAAATATATAAGGTATAAAAACTTTATCATCATTGCGCTCCTATTTTCATTTGCTATGTTTTTGTTGGAATTTTTAGCTATGAGAAAACGATATTTGTGTTAGCATAAGTCCACGCAAGTTTCTCCAAATAATCCCGCACTGATTTTAAGTAAAATAATTCAAAATTTTAAGGCATAAGGAGATAAAAATTCATCAACACTGGAAAAAGAATATTGCAAAGTATCATTTGAAACGCTTCTGGGGTTTAGCCTAGTCACTCTGACTAATACAATACCTTAAATACAGTGAAACATTATTGTTAAGTATTAGGAGCTGAGATAGAATTTACAAGTCACAAATTAATCTTATTTTGCTTACTATCATCACTTGTAGTTTAATCCAGAAATCATACAAATGGCAAAGATATGTTTCAGAGAACACAAAAAATAAAATGTTTATAAATTTCATTTCTTAAGTCATAAAAAGTGAGTCAGATAATATAATTATTTTTATATTCCACTTA
This sequence comes from Laupala kohalensis, assembly GCA_002313205.1. Lineage (NCBI taxonomy): Eukaryota > Metazoa > Arthropoda > Insecta > Orthoptera > Trigonidiidae > Laupala > Laupala kohalensis. The sequence continues at coordinate 47,741 of NNCF01140970.1, forward strand.
TCATTCTGTCAGGTCAGAGCAACAAGGGGGTGTTGTGGTTTTTTAAATTTGTTTTTATTGTATCTCTTTAGCTATGGCAAAAATAAACTTTAAAAAACACGAGAGCTGAAAAATTACCAGTAAATAATCTGAATGGTAGTAGTGGCAATACTAAGTCACTATATTAATGAAATAGTTACTTCTATAATTTTCAACCAAGCCACCCATGAAAATAACCCTGAACTGACCTCCAGAAATGACTGCTCAATCAGTGTTACCTGCTAAATGAAAAACTATTCGCTTCACAACAACATCAGACCCATCTGTCTGCAGTATTTCCACTGGGCACTCACCTACACGTCATGACTATTGACTGTTCAGTGGAGTGTTTTATGCTGAAGCACAACACTTGCACTCCATGATTATAAAATGATAACTGACACATTTCTCAGCATGGGTGACGCTCTGTGACATCTGGATAGGGTCAGCTGAAGGATAATGTTGGAAGGTTAAGGATCAGCAGATGATGTTTGCAAGTTGGAAAAATATGTATGGCACATGCGCACTGCACTATTCTTTTCAAGGCAAAAAATAGAATGGGTCTTTCTCGTGGGATGGTCCCTATATTTAGACTAAAAATGAAATATTTGGAACAAAAGAAGATATTTGTACATATCATTCACTAACATTCCACACAACTAAGAGAAATTCAAACAAGGACATAAAACTACACTTCCTTTCTAACCAAAAGGATTCTCATTGCAAGGCTATTTACAAATGTAAAAATTGGCACACCCATATGTAAATGGATAAAATATTTTCACAACTTCCCACCCAAGAGAACGGAGACAAAAAAAGAAAGAAAGAAAACGGAAAGGATTAGATCATATGGGCCCTAGTATTATTTAATGTTTATGATGTTCTTATTTAATTGAGCCATTTGATTTGTTTTATTATACTTACACAAAAACATAAATAAAATAATGATTTTTTGAGAAAATATGTATTTAAGGTATTTGAGCAGACAATCAAATCTTTATGATCAAAAATTTGTTTAAATGTATGCAATAGTGTAAGCTTATATCAATACTGTAGCTTATACAACTCACCTTACAGGATATTTAAGCAATATATCAACTCTTCAATACTTAGATGAAATACATCTTACAAGAAAATAATTCTTTTTCAAATACTACATAAATATTTGAAATAGATTAAATTTTTAAAAAACCTGTATCAACATTACATATAATATTGTACAGAGGTCACCAGGAATTCTAAAGAGATATTTAGCTTTATCAGAATCGTGTACGCAATTTTTGTCTGCCACTGCCATCGACGTCAGGGCCGTACTGATCTACAACTCAGAAACACTGCACCTACAACTCATGGTACTTGATCGAACCACAGATCTCTACGCAGAATCTACAAAGCTGGGTTGCCAAGTTATATCAATGGCAGGATATGCTACTTGTGAAGAGTCGAGGGAGCTTGCAGTATATAAAACTTTCTTTATCAATAACCATTTGTTACAAATTAAAATGTTGTTAACCAGTGCCGTACAACTTATCACAGCCCGCAGTCCGTTTTCTACACACCTTTGATCAATCGAACCGGCATGGGCTGGGGTTTGCCCGCCGAATAAAACTACTGGGTCGTATACATTTATTTATTTGTAACATAATATTTTGATTCACATTAACAAATTTATATTAATAAATAATTAATAATAAATGTATTGTCAAAATAGCAGTTACAAACTGGGGATGACCATGTGGAGGACAATAAACTAATTTACTCTCTGGAAGTAAGCAAGGGACCATCCCATCAATTCCGATCAAGGGCCCAAAGGTAGAGGCGGATTTACATTTCAGTGCACACCTAAGATAAGAATAAAAGACTACCAAGAAATTTGTTTTTAATACAGCACAAAAAAAATGTTATTTCACACAATGTTATAAACTATAGATTATTCAGAAAATATTGTCTATAAATTGTAACTATTAAAATTACAATTTCTAAATTCTAAATGTATTATTTTCCTAGGCAAGAGTCTAGATAGCCTGTATAAAAAATCTGCCTCTACCCGAAGGAAAACCGGAGAAAAACCCGGGCGAATATATATTATTTCAAGCTGGAAAAAATAAATATAATATTAATATTATTTCAATTTTTTTATACTTAGTATTATAATAATTTTCTTCTTATTGTAATGTATGATGGAGTAATTCCTAACCCAATTTTATATTTTCTCTCACCGGACATGCAATGCCAAATATTAATTTCTAATAANTAGATAATTTATAAAAAGACAGCGTAGATTTATAATATTAAATAGTGCCCCCCAACATATGATAATAATTTGATGTAAAATGTACTGTAACTCACGTAAAAAAACTTGCAAAAATAGTATTGAATTCATTAATTGGNTAGATAATTTATAAAAAGACAGCGTAGATTTATAATATTAAATAGTGTCCCCCAACATATGATAATAATTTGATGTAAAATGTACTGTAACTCACGTAAAAAAACTTGCAAAAATAGTATTGAATTCATTAATTGGGAATGCTGTTGTAAATAGTTTTTAGTATTGATAAAATTAACACAAAAAATTTTAATACTGTATTGACAAAAAAAGATAATTAGATGTTTGAATGAGTTAACAGACCAGCAGAACAACCAAATATGATGGCAAAAGCTAGAAATGTGCATAATTAAGTTACAGGATATGTAAACAGATATCAAAAGCCAAAGATTGTATATTATTCCATTCGGATTAAGCTCCTTACCTCCTTCTTCATGTTCTGTATCTTCCATTCTTCACAGTGAGGGAGGTGGTTAGAGAAGTAGAGAACATGTACAGGTTTTTTACAGAAGGGGCACTGAACCGTAGGAGGTTTCTCATTCACTGTAAAACAAAGCAAACGAGTGTTGAACCAAACAATACCCCACCAATTTTACAATACAAATTACAATAAAAAATCTACAAAATATTAAATGAGATGGCAGGGGGAAGGTCTACCAGAAAAATTTCAAAAAAATCTTGAAAATCACTGTGATAGGGTAAAATACATTCTGGATAATGTGGAATAAAATAAAACAAGTGTTTTCTTTTTCTTTTTCTTTTTTAAGGAAACGAATCACATTAGTAGATGCAAAACTTAAACAAATAGATAAAGATTTTTGTTCTATAAGATGTTTGTTGTTGCACTGAAGAATTTTGAGTGCTTTAAACAAATTTCCAAAATTCTTATTAATTTTTCTAATTTCTTCACTTTTGGCATGTTAATTTATTTTATTATTTATTTATTTATTGTACTATTTACCACAAAGTTTACACGAAGTACAAATATACCCTACAAAATTACTTGTTTATAACACTGAAACAAAGTAATTAAAATTAATTCAAAATTAAACCATAACTTAAAAGAAAATATATCTTACAGTTCGAAATGCAGTACAAAGTGAACAAGTAGCAGGGAAAAAATATTTATGATTGCCTAAATATTTTACAATATATAGAACCACAATACACGCAAATTTTGTAAACTTGTTGATTTTTCAGATTAAAACATTTATTTAGCGTATGAAAATAAAGGGGTCAGAATTTTGGGTCTCTAAAGAAATTCACACCAAAATTCATTTTCAGGTGATTTCAATGTACCTCAATCAACTTCCCATAAATATGGGAAGAGCCCCATAATTTATATCAGCGAGTTTTTATGAACACCAGGTTGTAATTCATTTGGTTTCTTCACACCTTGCAAACAGTAAAAATTAACAAAAAATTCTGATGATTTGTTTTGCAAAAATATTGGTAAAGAAATTACTTTCAAGTCACAAGGAAAAATAAACACATGTGAAGGAATCATTTGGAAAAGAAGAAACACTCATACCTTTCGTAGCACCTTCCCAGGATACAGACAAGGTACGGGAATTCATGACACCAGCTTCATCCTGTAAAAGCAAAACCATCAAGTGTAGAATTTATCAACTCCAAGGACTTACACCAAATAAATACACACGGAAGTATTAGCTGAATGATTCCGGTGTTGCTCAGGAGTATGAATTTGTTGTAGAGAAGAGTCAGTATTCATCACAGTATCAATAAAAACTATGGATTCAACAATCATACAAGTCGATTATGAATATTTTTACATGTCAATGCCCATTCCCACCCTGGTTCTAAAGGTGTTAGGTTTTGTCTTACCCACAGGGGGGCTAAACTTCTACTCAACTCGCATGGAGAGTGTCACTATTCATTGAGAGTGGGTTCCAAATCAGCTCGGTCGAACTAGGAGAGGTTTTCAGCTGGGATTTCCCTCACCAACTCCAGACAAATGTCGGTTCAGTACCCTAAGTTTCTTGGCAACCCAACATCTCCCCTCTCCCAAGTCCAACGGTTAGGTGGAAGAGCAGACCTTATAGCCCGAACCTCATAGCCAAAAAACAGAAAATAGATAGATAAATAAATAAATATGGGCTCAATTTAGACTTAAATGGCATTGCAGACAATAATTTCCTCGTATGTTAGGAGTGCAAAATTTTATCCACAAGTACTATATTCTGTATTAAGGTGTGGGAAAAAAGGGTTAGGGGTAGTTTTGAAATCTCATTTGGACAGTGATCTTCCTCCAGTTTTGAAGGTCCAGTGCGAAAAATTTCATCAAGCTCGGACTCAGTGTATTATATCCATCAGAGCAACTAGGTCAAAGTACCCGCAAAAATGTTTCAAATGATGGTTTGAACCATTTCCTATCCGGTGGCGATGAATTTTCAAACCCTTATGGCACAAAATTTTGAATTATTTGGCTTTTATATTACTCTAAGCTCATGTGGAGAAACTTTCACAGGCTAATGGGTTTTTGATATCATAAAAAAAGTATCAGCTTAACATAGTGAAAAAAACCCTACTACGACATGGCAAATGTGAATAGGAACCCAATGACAATAAGATTTTCGTACCTTATGGAGTATTTTCAGGAAAAATTCACCAAAAAGCGCAGAAAATACTGTTCTAATGGCTGCATCATGTGACTAAAGACAATTGAGACTCTTGACAAAGAAACAGTCAAATGACAATTTAAATTTAATATCAAGTTTTAAAATCAAAAAACCATTGTCCTTGTCCAACAGTAAAACTCAGTAGAGCGAATTATTAATTAACTAGAATTCCTTCAATGAAAATTTCCAAGTTTTGTAAATAGATGACAACTTCACTTCGATGAAAATAGACATAATACCTTAAACTGTAAATTTGTTTAAAAGACAAAAGGAAGCCCGCCAGCCCACCTGTGATACTTTTTTTAGAAAGAGACATTTCCTCTAAATTTACATATCGTACCTCGTTCCATTTACATGATGACAACTTAATAAAAATAAGGTCCAAAAGAACAGAATATTACCACAAACAAAATTACAATTTTAGTAGCTACATTATAAAAATAAAACAGTACAAATAACATTATTAAAATTTCAATTTTATTGACCGCATATAAACTATGACTTATGCATACCAAAGAGATGACATAGGTCATCCACGCTGGATATGGTTAAACAAATACACAGCATAGAAACAAGAATAAACTAAAATGCTTCAAAATACAGACTACAATAGAAGCCCAGGGTCCATTTACAATAAGAATAAAACATATCCTAAAAATTTTCAAGCAAACACACTATGCAACCACATAAAAATTATGTTCATATATTATGTTCACCTCGAAAACTATGACTGAACAATCATACAAGTCGTTTACAAATATTTGTATAAGTCACCCCATTCCCACTTCACTTCTAGAGGTGCCAAGTTCTTTCTCACCAACACGGGAACTAAATTTCTACTTCAATAGCATTGGGCATTCATAACACACAACACACTCATGAAATGAACATTTTCTGTTACGTTTATATTTTGTCTTTAATGACAGGTAGTACCTTGTCCTGTCCAGACTTGCGACAGATTTTGTGAACGATTGATAACAGTGGTATAATTCCTAATGTGATAGATATAAAATGCAAATTTAACACACCATTGTTTATTTTACATTCAAAAAATTAATCAAATAATTTAACATAATGCAACTGACCTTATTTGGGGATATATTTTACTCAACATCATAACCTTTTTATTCAACTATCAAAAAAATTCATGTTTTCATTTTCAGAAATACAGTAAGAAAGATTTTTAAACAGTAACAGAGTCAACAGAAACACATGTGATCAAAATAGTTTTGCTTTGAACAAAATCACTCTAGTGTAATACACGAGTGACAAATCAATGAATCGTAACTTACCTAATGTACAGTATTGGAAACTGATTTGCATTAACTTATTTATTACACAAAACGGCAACCTGCAAATATTTTTATTTTCTTTATTTATTCAACGTTGCACAGGTAAGTTCAAGCCATGAGAACTGCTCTTCCAACTAACCTTGATTTGGGTGAGGGATTTTCAAATGAGAGATATTAGGTACATACAGTACCCGAACTGATACTCGTCTGGATTAGGCGAGGGGAAACCACAGCTGAATACCTCACCTAGTTCCGCTGAGTAGGGAATCGAATCCTTGTCCTTTGCATTCTGCAATATAGTGGGAGCAAAGACACCACTAGTACACCATCACTATTAGTATCTGACATGTTTATGAAAATAAAATGCTTTCCCATTAAAAAACAGTAAATATAGTTAGCCTAATCCCTGATCACAGCATGTTGAGTACAACATAAACCAGTTTTGAAAAGATAAAATTAAATAACTTATATTGTTAGTGGAGTACACACTAGAAGTACTTACTTCAGAAAACAGCTCCTCTTTGATTACCACTTCCGATGGCAGAGGAAGTTCTTCCTGAAAAAAATAATAATAATAAATGACTATTAAAAATAAAATCTTCTATGTTTTGTAGTTCTAAATATCATTCAAAAGTTGTTATTATAGTCACACACAAAATATTACAATAACGTGTACCATCAAAACACAATGTCCATTAGTATTGTTCCCTATCCTAACAAACAGCAAAAATCGAGAGGTAACTTGGTATTTACTGTGAACTGCAATAGAGGAACCTTGCTAGGGGGACTACAAGCAGCCTCCATTGTCCCGGAAGAGAAAGGGATTCCTCAAGAGAGGTATATAGTATATACAAATAATAATCACTATGTACAAATGAGTGGAATTACCAAGACAATAATCCTATTTACAGATTTTGTCATCTAGGAAATAAATACTGGGATATAAACAGGGATGTTTCCAAAACTAATATTACTAATGTTAAAGAATATTCAATAACAAACAATATAAAAAAGACTTTCTACAAATATATTTAAGGTTTTAGTCTAGGTTAAAAAAGTAACTTTTTGATAATGTGTTAACCTTCGGTCAGGTGAAAATGGCGACGAGCCGGGAATCAAACCCGGAACTCCTGCTTTGATTGCAGGTACGTGTGAAACCAGTAATAAAGTGCACACAGCATTGTGTGCCACCTGATTCACTTATCTCCTGTCTGGGGATGTGTCTCAGGTCATCCGGGGTTTAGGTCTGGGAGGAAATGGTGAACAGTTGTGGAAAGTGAACAGGTGGTGTAGTGGTTAACACACCTGCAAGCAAAGCAGGAGTCCTGGGTTTGATTCCCAGCTCATTGCCATTTTCACCTGACCAAAAGTTATCACATGTAGGGTACAAGGAAGAAATATATGGATAACTTTTTGATAATGTCAAACTTTATTTATATATTACTTCATTATATTATATATACTACTTCATTATAACGTAGCCTGTGAATGGTGAATGTTTATTATAAAAATGTCCATCATTATTTATGTTATAAAAGTTGTAAATGAAATGTAATCTGGTTGAACACCAAATTATCTCGGTACTACATTGTAGAAAAGTATGCTACTATTGTATCTTTTTTTACTTGCATTCTACTACATTGTAATGGGTGAAACCAGTGAAAAAATAATAAAATAAAAATAATCTACCACAATATATCCATGTAACAAAAAATCAAAAATATTACCAGTGTTCTGTCAGTACAGCAGTTCCCAAATTTATGCTATGGTAGTTTATTATTTAAATATAAACTAAATAACTACCAAAACCCATGCGATTAAATCGCACCAATAATTGAATATAACTAACATTCTGTATGATATGTTCGGTACTACCATCCCTCACCTGCCAAGTTAGGCAAATTTTCACTTGGTTTCATATTTTAACAATGTAAACAGGACATCAGAACAGTTATGAATAGTATATGATATAATACAATGGAGCATAATGCAACTCACGTATAATTCAAATAATATTGTCTACACCTGCATGGTCAAACATGTCAGCGCTGTCAATTTTCAGGACTCAAGTAATATCCTCATCACATAAATGAATCAAATAGCTTCTTTTCTTAATGTAACTTTTAAATGCTCTTATCTCAAAAAGGGAAAGGTGAAAGATGAAAAAGTAGGAAATCGTCAACATATCTTTTAATGTTAAATAAATTAAACTACCTTATTTTACAACTGTTTATTTTCAATTATTCATTCTTTACAATGTTTTGCCCTCCTCTGTGAGTCTTCATCAGGTAACTACTGACAAAAAATTTTGGTTACTGCTTAAGATGTCAGAAATAAGACAAAGAGTTTATAGAAATCACAGAATGTGGAATATCATGGATCTTGTACACAATCAAGAATAGGACACAGAGACTACACTAACACACAGAATATTTACAATGAAAAAACAGAGGATAGAATCACAGAGTAGTAAGAAGTTTTGCCTGATGAAGGCCCATAGTGGGGGTGAAGGTGTTGCTAAGAATGTTTAATTGAAAATAAATGGTGTCCTTAAAAAATAAGGTCATTTAATTCAATAATTTAATATAAGTTTTACAAATGTAATTAAAATATCTTTTAATGCTCTAAAGTATGATACTTCATTTTTGCAAGTCGCGCTGTCCCAGTTAAGCAGAAAAGGAACCCAAATTTTCCAGGACATTTACGGATTTAAGTTATTATCAAATTATTACAAATAAAGCAGACAGAAATATTGTCAAACAAAAAACATACTAGTATCAGTCATTTTCAATTAATTTTACACTTCCTCTTCCCACACGACTCCTATAGGTGCTTACCACATGAGTGTTGAACATCATCCCATGCGTATGAAACTGTTATGGAGACAGTAATTTTCCATTTACTTTGAATGTCAAGGGCACAAAATTTTCATCTTCCTTGTAATAAAACTATATATATGTATAAAATTCAAACAAAGCACTGGTCACTCTTCTTCATATTTTTGGAGGTAGCGTCGACCATGAAGTCTGTCCCCTCTTCCATCTGACCACATTTCTTGGGAGGGGTCTTGTTGAGGAGAAGTTGAGGTTTGAGATTACCAGGGTCTCTGGACCATCCGAACTGACATAGGGTGAAGTAGATTAGGTAAAACATTTTTGACCTCTGAGAGATTTTCTTGTACACTTTCAAGCATTTTCATAGCACTACTATGATCAATTGTATCTGCTGTTGTTACATAAATTGCAACAGAACACCCCACCAGTTCAACTAAGCAGGGAATCGAGCCTTTGTTCAAGAGGGTCAAGTCAAAAAAGTAAAACTATTCCACAGTAGGCCTCGAACATACCCAAGGGGTTCATGGAGGGTAGAGCAATGAAATTTCTAGGCCTCGGCACAAGGAAGAGATGTGGCCAGCATTTCGCTCCAACCAGTTTGACCCCAGGATAGACCCCGGTTCATATTTTACAGCAAGCTGAATAGGTCTGGGAGTCAGTCTGGATGTTGGGGTGTGGTTAAAAGTCCCCGTCAAACTCTGGCCATCCAGCCAGCAACAGCACTCTACCCACTGAGCAACGCTGATTCTGTCCCTCAAGGGGGTAGGGGGGGGAAATACCTACACTTTCAGTAGAGTACACACTACATCATCAAGTGTCTTATCGATGTGGTAAAAAACTTTATCATGAGGACTACAGCTTATTAAATTTAAGGACTTTCAAACAAAAATACTGACCTCCGAGTCGTCCCCTGGTTCTTTGGACATGCTCACTTCAGCAGTCCGGGGTACCTCCTGAAAAAAAGAAATCAGAGTTACAATCTTTAAATCTTGAATAACAATTTCTATTTAATTGTGGTTGGAGATTTCCTTAGTAATTTAATAAAACGTAAAGCACAGTGACCATGAGGGAAAATATTAAATTTCGAGGCGTGAAGCATACTGTGAATACATACTTTGAAACTCAGTGCAAAGCACTCTTTCATTAAAACATTCTCTTTGTACTGAAGAATTTCTGTCCTCCAAACTTTATGCTAAATCTTTAGAGTATTTTATTAAAATAGCTCTGATCAGGTCCCAACACATGGAATGAAATGTAAGCTGTATATAATACAAATAATACAACAACAGTCTCAAAATTTATTCTTTTTCCTCATGGTCACTGTGCTTTATATTGTATACAATTTCTTCTTGATACTTCCAAGTTGTTGTTTGTTTGTTTGTTTTTTTGTGGGATTTTATGGCTCATGTCGACATCAAAGGTCATTGGAGCCCGAAAAACTTGTACAGGAAGGGAAAATGCAGTTACGCACTAGGAGTTTTAGATTAGTTTCAGTTTTAGTTTATTTTCTATATTAGAATACTAAGTTAAGTAATAAAATGTAGCATTGTACAATGTTACATCTCCCCCACATACATTCAAAGTCTGATTGTAGGTCTAGTACATAAAATCTAAACATTATATACAAAACTTCTATGAGGATACTAAAAACCAAACTTAAAACTGCCTTTAACCCTGTTCCTTACCATATAGCTACACAATAATTTTTAAAACTTGCACAAAAATTCTAAAACCAAATATTAAAGCTACCATTAATTAATTTTTTTTTTTTTAATAAAATTATGAACCAATCCAATGCCCAACAATGCCTTCATAAATATAGATACCCTGTGCACTCCATGTTATAATTGTCTTTGTCATCACTCAAACAAGCCTTTGTCTTGTTAATATTAATATTATTCTTAACAACTACAGGTATCTTATTAAATATATCAATTGCATAAATAATTCCTTTCTGTTCAATTAGTAAATTAATGTTACTTGAATGTCACAAAGTCAATTATGTTTTAATTATCCCATGCAATTACTATTACCTAGGAAATAATTGGGAAGGCCACATTGAGTTGCAAGAGATCATAAACCTAAGACTGACATTTGGATCTGGAGATCAAGAAGAAAACCACAACAGAAAACCTCTCCAACCTGATAAATGAACCAGCATCAATGCTAATGGTCCCAATAATAATGTCTGATTCTGGAAGTGCATTTACTTTTCTCCTTCGGCGGAAAACAAGAGCAACAATAAATGGATACTAAAAATGTTCTTGGTAGAAACACTAGGGAAAAAATATAAATAATAATTAGAAACGAATGGTTTCAGCATGTCTTGTGGTTAAAGACAATTTTATTCCTATTATCAATGATGTTGGGTGGAAATATTCCCAGAGGGAGGGAAGATAAAGTGAACTATTCCCAGGTTTTTTTCCCCCAGAGCTCTATAAAGTTCCCAAAATACAAGAATGTATTAAGTTTTATTGATTTCTATCCCTATTTATCACAATATCTTGCTAATTTAAGATCACCAGAAAACAAATTAATAAAAATAATTCTTTTCACACTCTAAAAACTATATTTGTTTCAAAATACAGTAACTTACTTACAGCTAAATTTGAAGTTATTTTAAAGAGCCATTTATTATTAACCTAATCTTTGAAAGGATATTAGTAATTTAAAATAGTATTTGCACTCAGTTTTATACAAAAAAATGGGTGTGTTACAAAAATGCACGCTTGTAAAGACTATGTTTATACTATGACTAAAATGAACTAAGCTACTAGAGACTACAGATAAATTATACATCCCGAACTTTCACTAAATCATGCAAGTGTAAAATACAACTGAAGAGGTTGCAATTTAACCCAACCAAACCCCAGTGGGTTCTTAAAAAAATAAAAACAATGACAGAAAAAATAAATAAATTGAAACAACAAACCAGGGTCCTCTTCCACTCTGAAATCACATCAAAGCAGAAAATCATTCTAAATAGCTATAAATTTGGGATAAATTATCTGTGCCAGTTTGTAAATTTAATGTGTTTTTTATAAACTTGATGTGTAACATTTCTGAAATTACATGTTCATAATAATTTGGTTCTCAATTTAAAATTAAATAATAATAATAATAATAATTACAATAAAAAATAATAATAACAACAATAATAATAACAACAACAACAATAATAATAAAAATAATAATAATAGACGTGAATAATGTCAATGCCAAGTAACTAACTCCACAACAATATGCCATATTATTCAAATTATAACTCACTACTGTGTTGTACACGAGAAAAAATACATAACATGAACAATCAATTGAGGATTCTTTCTTGGTATATCCATACTATGTATGTTACATAAATCAGCACTACAACAATGCTATACATATATCATTATTAATTAAATTAACTTGAATATACAATGATCAATCATGAAAGTCCATTATAATACAAATTATTATACAATTACTGTTGTGGTTATATACAGGTGGAAGTTATGTTTATATAAATTTATTATTAATTATAAATGTAAGAGGTAATAGATTGTGTTAGTTATCAATTGTTGATTGGCTGTGGGGTAATTTTAAACCTGTTGTGTCTAGTCCTGAAGGACAAATAAATACATTAGCATTATGAACATTAGCAGAATGAATATTGTTTAATATTTTTGGTCTAAATACTCAACAACCTATATCTCAAAAAATTACATTAGTCTTTTAATTGCCACTAATTGCAGGGTACATGGAAGAATTTCGCACATTCACAAATTCAAATTTGATATTCCAAGTTTACAAGGGTGAAGTGACTTTTGTATCAGGATGTGTAGAATGGATATATGGGCATAAATGTATCAAAAGATCTGTTAAATCAAGAAATTAACAAAATGCCAAATTGTTCAGTTAAATTACACCAGTTAAGATCTTTTTTTTATAAGTGCACATGACATCTGTGAGAAACAAAATGCATTGAGTGTCAAATTACATACTTGAAAGAATACACCTCAAAATTGTATTAGGAATGGTCCTAGATAACTTGATAAATCTTTATAACATATAAAGCAAAAAAGGAAATATTAGCTATTTCATTTCCATGGTACTACTTAATCAAATGTGAATATACAAGAATAAAAATGTAACTCACGATCTTTGAGTGTGAAACACATTCTAAGTCTGCATAGCTGATGGGTTCTTCTTTAATCTAATAAGAAAATTCAATTAAATAAAATTTTAAATAGTTGAATAAATTCATAGTACATCAGGTTTTTATTTCTCAAGTTTTGACAATTATCACCTTACACAAAATTTATAAGAATTGATTTACTAGTAACAGATTTGCACCTACCATTCAATTATAATGAGTATAATATCATATAAAAGCACTTTACATTTATTTAATTAGTTGTGAAAAATTGTCAACAATAAATTCAGGAGTAATAAACTAACTTACCTCATCTTCACTCTTAAACAAGTTCAAGAAGTCAGTTTCAACATCTGTTTCCATCTCTTTCACACTTTCATGTGCTTTCATGTATCAATTCAAAAGAATTTAAATTGACACTGAAACACTATGAATGGCTGCAAAACTGTCTCACCTCGAATAAATCAGACCTCTCCAACACCTACTTCCACCCCTATCCTCAAATGACACAGACACAAATAAGTACAATTACAATTGTTCATTGCAAATTTAACTACCACAACGTAGTTTTGTATGTTACTGAAAACATAAGGGCAGGAATCTCCCACCCATGTTATCTACCGATATTAAATAGACATAATTAAAATTCTAACTCAATGGAATTAAGAAACGTGTAATAAAGAAAACCAATGTACCCTCTTAATCGAATTTCTTAATATGGAAGGAAAGTTCCGTAGTGTTGTTAATGAATAGGAATGTACTGTGCAATGGTACCGTGTGATAACATTTCGAGGTTATGTTGAATCCACAATCTCAACCTCAAATCCATAGATTATTAAGCGCAACAGGTCACAAAAAAACTGTTATTCATCTCATTTCATCAAATTAAGATAGTTGGAATTTGTTCTTAAGTTAAAGGGCGTAATATCTTTCCATGACACATTGTTTAGGATTCACGTTTACCTCTTCAACCGTCAGTCCAACTCGGATCCAATACCTGCTCGATCATATTTAAGAGTAGTTTTGTCTCAAAATTTCTGACAATTACTTTACACGCCAAAGAATAACAGCCGAGAAAAGACCATTTGAGACCATAGATCACATTTTCTCCTACAATTAATTCGTCTAACTCGTGAGGTACAGACAAAATTAAATAAAATTCATTTAATTTGAAAATGTTACTCTACTTTTTAAAACCAATTTTGTTTATGAGATGACATCCTCCGGAAGTTTCAAATGTATTCATTCTAAATTGAGCCATTGTGCTCAATTATCTTTATAAATAAGTTTCGAATAATAATAAATTTATTGTCAAAAAAGCAGTACAACTGCGTATGACCACGTGTAGGACAATAAACTAATTTACTCTCCGGAAGCAAGCAAGGGACCATACCATCAATCCCGATCAAGGGCCTTAAGGCAGAGGCGGATCCAAATATTTCAGCAAAAATTCCCAGAAAAGATAAAAAGTTAGCTGCGAGTTATAATACTAAAGAATGTCAATATGTTTGTAATTTAACGTAAAAAATTTACATGTACAAATTATTATCGAACTATAGATTATTCTGAGTGTAGTGTTTAAAAATCATAAGAATTGAAATAACATTAAATTCACGATGTATCGTTACAATAAACATGTCCCTAGACAAAACCTAGAGAACCTGTATAAGAAATCCACCTCTACCCGAAGGAAAACCGGAGAAAACCCGGGCTAGGATGGGGCTACAGAATTAATGTACACAACAGTGCCAAAGTTGATTACACATAAAACTAAATTAATATGAATCATAAGACATAACACTCATGAAAGAAAATAGTTTTTGAAATTGTTATAAGTTATTTGAAAAGTACTATAGCAATGGCGTGATAAAGTACAAGACGGATTTAACTTTTATTAAAATCAATAAATTCTTTACATTGTAGAAGCACTGGTGCAGGAGGTAGTTTTTAACCGCGGATTTGAAGAGATTCAATTTCATAATATCTTTTATGTTCTTGGGCAGGGAATTAAATAGAACGATTCCTCAATCATTTGGTCCATTTTGGCAAAGAGTGACTGACACTCCAGGGCGATGAATATTAGTACTATTGCGAGTATTGCGTTCGTGAACGCAATACTCTGTTTCGTATGAAGCAAAGGTTGCACTTCAGTAATTAGGTCTTAACAAATGCGACCGTTTCATAAATATAAATGCAGGCTAGTGTTAAGATATTTAATTCCTTAAATCAAGGTTTACAAGAGTTTCGGGGGGTGAGACTTACAAATTATCCAAACTATCCTCCTCTGAATTCTGAAAGTTTGAATACTCTCACCGGAATTGCCACAGAAGGTAATGCCGTAACGTAAATGGGAATAAACATTTGCAAAATATACGCAACGGCAAATACGTGGACTAACTACGTCAACTAAGATTCGGAATGCGTAACACAAATTTACTTAAATATGAATTAAGATTGTCGACGTGACAATTCCATTTGAGGTTGTCTTGAATATGGAGACCTAAGAATTTTGTATTCGTAACAGTTTTTAATTGTGTTCCGTTTAAAGAAAGAGAAACCTGGGGTAAAGATTTTGTGATACTATTGTGAAATGACATAGACACTGTTTTGTCAGTGTTTACAATGAGACGATTTGCATGGAACCAAGTCGAAAGGTTAGACAAAACTTTTTGAGCGTTAGCGTGTTTACATAGTAAATTAGTGTCATCAGCAAAAAGAACCATTTTGCAGTTTGATGTGGATGATATGTCGTTCACATACAATAAAAAAACCTACAATAAAAAGAATGTAGGACCGAGAATTGAACTTTGGGGTACTCCACAAGTAAGTGGCTTTGTTTCTGAAAGACAACGCTCAAGTATTTTATTCTTAGTATAGAATATTTCGACCTCTTGATATATGCCTTTTAAATAAGGAGTTAGCCATTGATGTAGATGTCCACGAATGCCTAAAGAATGCAATTTGGAGAGGAGAATTCCGTGATCGATGACATCGAATGCTTTGGATAAGGCAAGAAAAACACCCAGAGGATTTTCTCCACGGTCTAGAGATGTGGTAACATCGTTTAAGAA
>NNCF01141008.1:0-10885 GCA_002313205.1 Laupala kohalensis
ATTCAAAGGATTTCTAATATTTATTTCATGATTTCTAATTTGAATCATGTTCAGCATTTTAATGCTGAATCAAGGACAAGCCAGAATTCTAAGTGTGAAGTTTTTAAAATGCACTCATCAAATTTTAAACAGTAGTTATTATGTGTTAAATGTTACAAATAACAGAAGAAAAAGTATTACAAAAAAGTATTTAAGTTTGTAAATAGTACATATAAATTTGAACACTTTTCTTTTCACTTTCAGATAAAGGATGAATTGTTTCTAGTCTAAGATCATCGGAAATACTATAAAGTGAGTTCAATAGTTGCTTTTCTGTTTTAATAATTATGTTTACTTAGTACATATCAATAGGATAAAAATTTCGAGAACTTGAAAGTGATCCGTGAAATGTATTATGATAAGTTGCACTCTTTCAAACAGCTAGTTGTTTTTTTTTGCAATATTTAGTGGAAAATGTATTTTATTACAAAAGTTCTTTCAGTCGATTCAAGTGCTATGTATTCTTTTGATCATAATAATTATATGTTAAAGTTGTGTGTAAAAATAGAAGTGTATCTTGTTTAATAGCTTTGTTGGAAAATATGGGAACCAATTTCAAGAATAAAACTTTTGGTCAGGACTGATGAGCATTCAAATTGTTAAAAGGATTGCATGGTTTATGGATTGTTTTGTTTTCTTGGTTTATGGAGTGTCCTATACTGAAAACATTTTGTTTTGTTTTCAAGTAAGAACAAATTGACAGAAAAATTTTAATTGCTTGTTTCATAAGTAATTTCTTGTGCAATTATGTCTTTTATTTTCTCATTATTTTACGGCTGAGAGGAAATTTTAATTTTGATAATTTATTAATTATTAAAATAAGATTTTGATCATTTGTTGTGATTTTCTAATAATTATTATTTCAAGTCAATTTCGAAAACTATAGAATGGTATTATTAATTGAGAGAAAGGTAGATTGAAATATTTGAGGTTTTATTTGGCAGTAAGTATTTATTTGGTAAATATGAAAACATTACATTTTTGTGTTAAAAATGTGATCAAGACATGGCCATCCAGTTATTCTTGATGTATGTTTTTTTTTCATTTATTTTTGGTCTGCAACAACATACATAATCACTAAGAACCTCATCATATATTTATATTTCAAACTATTTTACTTGTTACAACACAATTGCTTCACTTGGTGTCAAACATGTTTCTCTCCCGGGGCCTCATCTGATGTATAAATCACTTTTCATATCTTCTCTGATCTTCTGTAATTTTTCTCTGGTTAGACCCCACAAGGTCACATACTGTGTGTGTTTGTGGTGTTGTGCGACCGATTGGAGGAGGAAGTTGGAAAGGACCAAAGCAATTGCAGTGAAAGAGTTGCTTTTGATTTATGAAGGAAATTCATAGTTTTAGAAGCGAGGTTAGTACTTAAGAAATCCCCTTGATTCAGAAGGGTTGAATTTGTGTGTATGGCATATTGAATGTATTATTTTTCTAATTTTGTAGGTGCACGATAAAAGTTTTCAGTTTCTGAAACTTGAATTTTTTATCAGTGTCATATGATATGTGTGTATTAGTGTATTGTTAGTTTTATATCTTGTGTCTCTGCTGTCATGCCCTTTGTTAAAATAGTGTGTGAGATTTCCTAGAAATTTGCTGCTAGCTAGTTGCATTTTATATTACTTTTTTTTATTTCCTTGTCATGCAAACTTACCTGAAAGCTTTTGCTTTTTTATTCTAATTATTGAAATCCAATAAATTGCTTTGGAGAACTAACAACTGGGATCTGTGAACCAGTGACCCAAGTGTTTATTATGTCATCTCGCGATACCTGTTTCTGCTTTTTGTTCATTGTTTTTGTTTCTTGTTTGTATTTTGAAAGTATTAGTCATAAATTTGGAATCCATGTTTATTGTCACTTTAGAATGATATGAGCGAAGGTTAAAATGTTCTGTTTCCAAAAAACTAAATACAGAGTGTATGGACAAGGTCTTCAGATAGTTTTCTAAATTGTAATAAAACTTTGATTAGGTTTTAATGTTCTTTATTAAATTGGATTTTTATTGTTTTGTTTATTTCTATAGAACGATGCTTCACATTCTGTCAAAACAGATCAAACATAATCAGGTAATATGTGTTATATATTTGTGAAGCCTATTAATAATTTGGATATTTTCAGAGAGCTATATTAATGATCATTGTTGACATAAAATTTCATTTATTCACACAAATTTAGTCATCAAATTCATTATTTCCTCCATTATGAGATATCGCATGGTTGTTTGTGTCAACATTAAATTATAATGATATTAAATGAATTTATTAACAAAAAAATCATACATTTCCTGTGTACTTAATGAAAGGCAAATATCATTATAGAATTTACACATAAACTCTTTTGTATTCATATTCCATTAATGTTCCAAGCCTCCCTTAACATTGTTTTGTGCCCTATGCAGATTGGGTGCTCTATTGATACTCACAAAAGGCAGATAATACCACCCCATGTCTCTGCCTTTCCATGTTTCAATTCTGGAAATAACTTGGTACTTCATAAACAATTTCCTTGGTTTTTCCGTGTTGAAATAAAAGAATATTATATAATTGCTTTTTTATATTAATGTGTGTCTTCGTGATATTCAAACATGATATGTTGTAACAAAAAATTAGTCCAGAATATTTAAAAAACTTATCCTCAACAATGTATAATATGATAAATACCATTACTGTTAATTGTTTTCCATAAATCATTTTTCTTCACATTCACTGCTGCTGAGAAATAGAATATTCTTCAAATAATCTCAAAGGGCAGAATATTTGCCACTCGCAGGTGACTAATATTTTGATTATACCATAAGGCACCACCTCTCGCCTAGGCAACTCTTCATGACAAAAATTTGTCTATCCTTTTTATTGTGATTTTTGTTTTTTAATCCAAAAACTGGAATAACAACATAAGAACTTACGAAGTTAGCTTTTACAACCAGGGAAAGTATTTTTTGAATTTTGGTAATTTTTAAGATATGAGCAGAAATTTAATTGTGTGTTAAGTAGGATCGTTACCCATAGATTTGAAATTTACTTTTAGAATTGAACCATTAGATTTCAAATAATAAGTTAAATTAAATAAAATGTCTTTCGAGTTTGAATCCGTGTCATTTCTTCTTTCTTAACAGACGTTTCACTCGTATCTGCGGCGACCACATGAAGCGGAGCTCTGCTATATATAGAGGAGCGTGGCTGGCGCAGGGTGTCAGCTGCTAAAATGTCAGTTGTTAGCAACTCGACCTGTGTGTTACGACAACAGAAGCACTGATGCTTAACGTCTGTCAAAAATTAAAAAAATGACGACACGGTTTTCGAACCCGAAATACATTTTATTTAATGTGACTGACCATGAAAGCCTCCATACTTTTATTAAGTTAAATTACTCTAAAAGTTACTTTAGAGCGAGAAAATTTTACTCACTATTTTTGAAGAAATTGTTTTTTAACACTATGATTTAATCTCTAAGATGGAAAACATATGTCGAGGGTGTAGATTATTTAGATATTTAAAGTGCTTAAATTATTCCTAATGATTCAGAATATTGTTGCTTGTTCGTATTATAGATTCCCCTTACAAAATAAATAAATTATAATAAGAGAAGGAAATTGAACTGTTACGCTATGCTACAAGAATAACGTACGCTTATGTTCAATGTTAAAAGGCACTGACAATTTAACTACACAGACTGAGTAATTTGCAAAATCAATGCAAAACATATATAATACATATAATTTGTCAGTTAATCTCATGTTATAAGTTTAATGATTTTAAATTAATGCTCTGACAATTCCTGATATGATACATTGAAACAGTTTTTAGCGTACTTTCTAGTTACTCACGATTCCACAATTGCAGTTCACAATACACAGTTTGTGAAGATCAGAAACCCAAAGACACTGGAAAATCACAAACAATTTCTTGAATACACTTTGTTCCACTAGAGTTCAATGACTAGAGCGCTGAAGTTAATGACGTGGATACATGCTACACGTTGTAGATTGTTAATTATCTCTTGCCACAAAGTGCGATAAATGTTAACTAGTTTTCGTTGTTGAAAAGCGGATTATTACTGAACCACTTGTATTGAAGTGCATCCAAGTGTTGACACTTGTAGCTATGAGCGACACAACTTGTACCGAGTGACGGAGTGAGCGACACGAAGTGATCTCTAGTGCAGATCGTCTCAGAGTGAGTCTTGTCTTGAATAAACGAATTGTGTTCCCCGTTGTTACTTCGTATTTATGAGTTTCTATAGTTTCTGTTGATGTTGATCGTACTTCTCTTAGAGATACATTGTTATTAGTCTTTCCTTTGTTTGCTTCTAGAAAGAATTCCGAATATGGAGGAATATGAGAGGACATGTGTGCTTTTGTTAGCTTCTAGGAAATTATTCTATTCACTTTTCTATCAATAGAATATCTAGCATCCTGCTACACATACATACATACATACATACATACATACATACATACATACATACATACATACATACATACATACATACAAAAAAAAACTGTTTTTTTATCAATTTTTCCCTCTTGCCAGATATACCTGTGCTCTTGTTAGGGGATGACTAATATTCGGTTGAGTGAGCTTATTATTTCTTAAATACTCATGTAAATTCTCATTCATCTATCCCACTCCTCATGTTTTATCCTTCTTCTGTAGCCTTCATTTCTTCTGTCCACTTACATACCAACCCTCCCCTCTTTGCCTGTTCAATGATTATATGTTGTTGTGGGAAATATGTCTGCTTTTATTTCCTCCTTCCCCCAATGTTGGCTGAAGTTGGTTGCACAACTAACTTTGTCACCTGATTTATTTTTCGTTAATAAATACTTAAGAAAAAATATTTAAGATATTGTCAGAGCAACTAGGTGTAAATATGCCACAAAAAAATTTTCAACAGAAATATGTGAACTGTTCTCTACCTAGTGACTATGATTTTATATACTCTTGCACTGGCAAATTTTGAATCATATGACTTTAAAAAACTCTTGGTAAAGGAAACGGAGGGGTGAGCTAGGAGGTGTAAATAATAACAATGTGAGTTTATCATTTAAGGTCCTGGAAACCTAAATAAGCATGAAAGTGGTAAAATAAGTGACTGCAGTCTTTATTTATTTAGTTTTTTAGATTTTGATTAAAAAATTCTTCTATTGTGTGGAAACGGTAAGCGTGCATCCATTTTATTAGTTTATTTTTGTTTCGCTTGGTGGAGTCTTTCAGTTCTGGGGACAGTGAATTGATGAGTCAACCTCCTTCATAAGATGGCTTCTTTTCAAATTGAACTAGAGAATGGGTTGGAAATCTATATCCATTTGCGCTTCTGGTTGAATACCCATGTTTTTTGTTTTTGTTTTATTAGAAGATGAGCATTTATATACACTATAACCTTCAAAATGTAGAGGCAAACTTAAGGCATCTACACCCCTTCTGTAGACATTTGCTATTGCTCCAAAGATAATATTAGTTGGGGCCAATGTAAAGTGGTTTATCAAATTTTAAGTCCTGATGATTGATTGCCGCATATTTCATTCTCAACATTTTGCAGCTTGAGAAATCGGATGCCAATCAAAAGTTCTGTGTTTGCATTTGAATTAAAAGTAAGGGCTTATCATTTGTTCTAAATTACACTAGGTATGTAATAAGGATGAATATTCTTTGTTAATCCATTTTTTAAGTACAATAATAATAATCACAGGTCTTCATTTCAAAGTGATTCCAACTTGAACTAACTCATTTTAAATATTTCTTGGATTGATGAAGTTAACATCCCGAAAATATAATCTTGTTTGGAATGATATGCAGAATATATTTTCCTAAAAAGTAGCCTGAGCACAAGTGGATAATGTCTGACCAACTTAAAAGTTTTTCTCTCTTATTCCATAAGTAGTTCTGTCATGAACAAATGACTTGTTTTAGTGAATTAAACTTTAGTGAATCATAATGAAACAATATACTAATAATTTACATAACCAAGAGCAAACAGTGGACAATTCCTTAACATATAAATTTTGTGATAAATTTAGGTGTTTTAATCCTTCTTCTAATTCTGTATTTAATATACAAGATACATTACTGAAGAAAATACTGAGCAAACAGGTATGACAATAATTGCTATTCCATTGAATAATAAAACAAACATTCATTTTTCCAATACTATAAGTAGTCCTTGGTTGACTTTAAAGGACTGTTTTTACTTGGATTGTTTTAATACTTCGATTTTTTAGAAAGGGTCACAATTGACTTTACAAGTGTAGTAACACTCAATACTCTATATTCCACTTTAGTAAAACCAATTATTATGTTTGCATAATCGTACTGTTATCCATTTTATAATTCTAATACTACTAAACTGGAAAGAGTGCAACACAAATTTCTAAATTTAGCATCATGGAAATTATTTCTGCCCTCACCAAGTTTTTCTCATGAGTTCTCAAACAGCAAATATTCTCCAATTGAATTCTCTCAAATCACATAGAAACTTAATTGATGCCAAAATATTATATGGCTTATTGAACAATAAATTAGTCCGTCCAGATTTGTTGTCACTGATACCTTTGCATGTTAAACTGAGAAATTGCAGAAATATAAACAAGTTATTTTATCTCCTAAACGTGAAATCAAATGGAAGTTATAATGCACCCATGTGGTGTGTATGCAGATTGTTAAATGACTCCAATCTAGATGTTATATTGGCTCCTAAAATCATCTTTATGAATCAAGCAAAAATTTATTTACTGCATTATCTTAGTAATAGAATCATGAGGGCTTGGTCAATAAAGCAAAAGCTAATATCGTGACAAAATTTTGATTTTTAATTATTTCCTTATTGAGATTTTTAAAACTTTGTCCTGGTTTTGTGTCATGCTTCTATTTTTTATTTTGTTGTTTTTAGTTGAGGTTCACTGCCATGAGGCACTGAGGCTCTTACACCTAACTGTTGGATTTGGGAGAGGGAATTGCAAAGGAGAGATGTTTGGTTACGGAGGAACTTGTGGTTTTGTACCGACATTTGTCTAAAGTGGATGAGGGAACCACCAGCTATAATCCTCACCTATTTTGGCCGAGCAGGGTATGAATTCGTTCTCTACCGCTCAGTGGGATTGTGAAAGGAAAGACACTACCACTAAACCACCGCATCTGTTTCCACACACGTTTTCTAGAAATCAGAAGATGTATTATTATTTTTCCCTGTGAGCAGTCAAGACCTCTTCTTGGCAACATGAGAGTAACAAAAATACTTTATCATGGAAACAGATCTGTTTCTATGATTGTTGCAACTGATGTATGTGTGTGTGTGTGTTACGAAGTAATAGGAGGTAGTAGTAAATTACTAAAGTACCTGAAATCGCCATATATAAAGAGATTTGAACTTGAAAATCATACCTTACTGGTCATTTGAATGAAAATAATTACGTTTATAATTGATGGTGTAATACATTGTATCCTATGGAGGAAACGATTGCTTTTAAATCTCCAAAGTCATGGAAGTTTACTTTGATTTGCAGTAAAATTTCCTTAGTATTTTTTACATTACTATTATCTATATGTCACACGATATTAGGAAAAGATACTTCACTTTTTCTGATGTGTGATGCATAAATCAGGAAACCATTGCATTCAGAAGCTGTGATTTTACACATTGTTGTGCATTTCAAATCAGTAAAGCAAGTCTCTGAATATTGTTTGTATTATACTATTAACTCATAGACACATATTAAATCATGGTTTTTTTAAATTCATTGTTATTTATGTTGTTGTGTTTCAAAATAATTAGAATAAATATAAAAAACTAATTACACGTCTCATTGACTTGGTTAACTTGGAGTGCTGGTCTCACCTGGAATAGAATTCTATGCTGATCAATTGGAGTGGAGAGTGATCCTATCTGTTGAGAATTTGAAGAACAATGAACCCCTGTACATCATCATACAGTGTTGCATTGTAGACGACTCTCCTGCCCTCAACCACAAGCACGACATTGCACTCGGTGAAACCCCTACATTGGAATAGGTCCCTGTGAGATGATCGCAAGTGAAAAATAAACCTTTAGGGTACAGAAAAGAATTTTAGGGGCAATTACTAACTCTAATAGACTCTCTTCATGCAAACTATAATTCGAAAAGTTGAAAAGACTTCTGCTTTCTTCTTGTGCGTTACGCAATTTGTTGAAAAGAATTTTGCATTTGTCTTTTGATATTGTGGGACCAATAGAAAATTGTAATCATTGTGAATGTTAACTGTAATATTTCCTACTATCAGAATATACGGTGGTAAATCACATCAGAAGTTCCGAACCTTATTTTTTTCTATTATAATTATCATTACTACACCCAACATAAAAATTTTTCACACAGTCTATTTGGGTACGTTTGAATATATATACACACACACACACACACACACACACAACCTTTGCTTTGTATTTCTTTTTCTATTGTTTAGTAAAAGCAGTCATTTCATGACTACAAAGAAAAGAAAATGAAACAATACAAAAAGAAATACAAAGCAAAGGTTGTGTGCAGTGAGCCATTGTTAAGGATGACCTGGAGCTCATTAGCAGGGGTTCTATTTCCTTTTGGTATAATTACCTTTTCAATGTCCAAATTACTTGTGGAATTTAAACTTAAAGCTACACAGAGTATGGATCTTGGTGAAACACCGAACACCTTAGGGGACACAAGAAAACCAACAGAAAAGAGAAGGTAATGCTGTGTGTTTCTTTCCTTTATTTCTTTGTTTGTCTTGTGCACAATCTGAAAAATTTGTGAACCTCTGTCAGATTATGACTTTTTTTATATATTAGGTAATAAAACAATTTTATTAAATTAATATATATTTATATTTAATTTTTTATATTTAAGATGACATTTCAAGAGCTCAACCAATATATTTGTCTGAAAAATCACTTGCGTTCCGTTTGGAGTTTTGTGTGAAGTTTACTTCAAAGGGCCTGAATCCTCTCTACTTGATGTCGCTGGAATGATTATGATATTTTTTCTGCACAGGATCCCGAATGTTACCCTTTCTTGAAGATAACTGAAAATCCTTTTGTAAAAGATAAAAATGAAGAGGAAGTATGAGATACTTATTCATATTTTATTAATTTTTTTTGTTATCATAATGAATCAGTAACTTCTGATGGAACTGAACAATTGCATTGAAATGTTGTGCTGTGTATTCAATATTTTAATGCTTGTATTACTTATAATAAAACCTATTTTAAATACGAATTACAAATACAATCAATCTTAAGGTAGTCATCAAGATCTTATTCAACCTAAAAGATCATTGCTTCTTTATTACATTATTCGTTTAGAGTCGAGTACCAACATTTTGGAAATGCTATTTTATTGACCAGTAATATTTCCTACTCACAGGACTTTAAAGCCTCTTCTTGGGTTCCAGCTACTGCTTATTGGTCACCATATTTATTTTATATTTTTAAAAATTCAATACCAGATCAATGTTCATAGCGTTACACAAAACTAAATTCCCAATAGAGGTAAACAAGTTAACTGATGATGGGCCTGGTTAACTTGTACACTAAAATTAACTGTAAAGAGAATATAAAAACAATAATAAATTATTCTCATAGCAATTATTACTACAAAGGATTGTTTAACATAAATATAATCATTAAATTTTATTCCATATTACTTATAGTTCATTAGGCAAACTATTAAAGCAGTATTCTGCTTCAATATAACTATATTTGTACTTACAGTATTGTACATCTTAGGTAATATTATGCTTTTGTTTCTTGTTTTCATTGGAGAATTAACAATTATTTATGAGTTTATCATAATGAAATTGTGAAGAATAATACTTCAACACATTTTTTTAAAACTTTGTTTTATCAAAAACATACATTTAATTTATAGTACTGTAGGTAAAATTATTTCTGAATTTGTTTTTCTTTGCACATGAAGTTTTCAGAGATATTTCCGTCTATTCTCCCTGTCCAAATCAAATTCCCAATGAACATGTTAAGGCATATCCTTCTCCTTCATCACTTTGTTTTCATATTCCGGTCAAGCAAGGGTTAGTCCCATCGCTGGCTGAGGTGGAAATGTTGTCGCATATCCCCAAGTCAAGCAAGGTTCAATTCCCAATAAGGCCAGACATTTTGTAGCTATTCACATTAACGTAGCTATTCACACCCCACCTGAGATATTTAACATTAAAAATGTGCTATTTTTTTTACAATAAATGCTATTATTTTTCAAAGGTAAGAATTTTCATAGTATAAATTTCATATCATAAATCAGTCTTAAATCTTTATGAATAAACTTACTGTATGAATGCCAATAAATAAGAACAATATTAACTTTGATTCTGAATAGATAATATAAAAAATTTCTAAAAATGGATATTCTTGCAGAAATTCTGGTTCTGCTGCCATGTGGGAAAAAATTAGATATAAAAATTAATATTATGGCATCGATATTGTTTGTTACCGAGTCATGCCGGGTTCGATCCCCGGGCGGGGCAAGGATAAATTTGTAGCTTTTCATTTCCATGTCTCAGTTTAAATAACTGGATGTATGAGAAGTCCGACCTCGGCACTAACAACCGCAGTTATAATGCTCCGATACAGCAGTCTGGATCCTACCGCTGTTTCTCCGATCTAATTGAGTTTTACTGGCACTCGTCATTCGTGGTCGTTAGGTGGTCGGAACGAGAAACAAAATAAGAACGCAATACCAAAATTGTTAAAAAATAAGGAAAAGCTTTTACGAACAATTAAGACAAATAGGAAAGAGTATGCAAAGAGCGAGAAACAAATTGATTATTATTTGGTTGAGTAGGCAAAGGAATGTTAAAATTTGTTAACTAA